>OU898285.1:55316561-55609061 GCA_918026665.1 Diabrotica balteata | reverse complement strand
CACACACACACACACACACACACACACACACACACCACACACACACACACACACACACACACACACACACACACACACACACACACACACCACACACACACACACACACACCACACACACACACACACACACACACACACACACACACACACACACACACACACACACCACACACACACACACACACACACACACACACACACACACACACACACACACACACACACACACACACACACACACACACACACACACACACACACACACACACACACACACACACACACACACACACACACACACACACACACACACACACACACAACACACACACACACACACACACACACACACACACACACACACACACACACACACACCACACACACACACACACACACACACACACACACACACACACACACACACACACACACACACACACCACACACACACACACACACACACACACACACACACACACACACACACACACACACACACCACACACAACACACACACACACACACACACACACACACACACACACACACACACACACACACACACACACACACACACACACACACACACACACACACACACACACCACACACACACACACACACACACACACACACACACACACACACACACCACACACACACACACACACACCACACACACACACACACACACACACACACACACACACACACACACACACCACACACACACACACACACACACACACACACACACACACACACACACACACCACACACACACACACACACACACACACACACACACACACACACACACACACACACACACACACACACACACACACACACACACACACACACACACACACACACACACACACACACACACACACACACACACACACACACACACACACACACACACACACACACACACACACACACACACACACACACACACACACACACACCACACACACACACACACACACACACACACACACACACACACACACACACACACACACACACACACACACACCACACACACACACACACACACACACACACACACACACACACACACACACACACACACACACACACACACACACACCACACACACACACACACACACACACACACACACACACACACACACACACACACACACACACACACACACACACACACACACACACACACACACACACACACACACACACACACACACACACACACACACACACACACACACACACACACACCACACACACACACACACACACACACACACACACACACACACACACACCCACACACACACACACACACACACACACACACACACACACACACACACACCACACACACACACACACACACACACACACACACACACACACACACACACCACACACACACACACACACACACACACACACACACACACACACACACACACACACACACACACACACACACACACACACACACACACACACACACACACACACCACACACACACACACACACACACACACACACACACACACACACACACACCACACACACACACACACACACACACACACACACACACACACACACACACACACACACACACACCACACACACACACACACACACACACACACACACACACACACACACACACACACACACACACACACACACACACACACACACACACACACACACACACACACACACACCACACACACACACACACACACACACACACACACACACACACACACACACACACACACACACACACCACACACACACACACACACACACACACACACACACACACACAACACACACACACACACACACACACACACACACACACACACACACACACACACACACACACACACACACACACACACACACACACACACACCACACACACACACACACACACACACACACACACACACACCACACACACACACACACACACACACACACACACACACACACACACACACACACACACACACACACACACACACACACACACACACACACACACACACACACACACACACACACACACACACACACACACACACACACACACACACACACACACACCACACACACACACACACACACACACACACACACACACACACACACACACACACACACACACACACACACACACACACACACACACACACACACACACACACACACACACACACACACACACACACACACACACACACACACACACACACACACACACACACACACACACACACACACACACACACACACACACACACACACACACACACACACACACACACACACACACACACACACACACACACACACACACACACACACACACACACACACACACACACACACACACACACACACACACACACACACACACACACACACACACACACACACACACACACACACACACCACACACACACACACACACACACACACACACACACACCACACACACACACACACACACACACACACACACACACACACACACACACACACACACACACACACACACACACACACACACACACACACACACACACACACACACACACACACACACACACACACACACACACACACCACACATATCTATTTGAGGACTCTTCTGGATTTAATGATTGTTTGAGGTCATATAGCTTTTGCAATGCGGCTTTTTTGTACGGATCGTTATATCTTAGATGCCATTTAGTTGTTGTATTTCCTATTTTTGGACTGTTTCTTAACTTCATGCGACATTCAGCTGATAAAAATTGATGGTCGCTATCCTAATCTACCTAATCCTAATCTACAATCTTTTCCTGAATAGGTCTTAACATCCTTAACAGCGCTCCTCCAACGGGTTTTTACCAGTATAAAATCTATCTGATTTCTGTATCTTTTTGCTGGTGATATCCAAGTGTATAGTCGTCTTGGGTGATGTTGAAAGCCTGGATTAGTAACAAACAGGTTGTTGTCTATACAAAAGTGTAGCAAGCGTTCTCCTCTGTCATTTCTTTGGCCAAGTCAAATAAATCAAAAAAACTTTTAATTGGAGCTAACTTGTCGTGCCTAAGTCAAATAGGTCTATCCTCTTTATTATCAAATCGCAAAAAGCGGCTGATGTTACAAAAACGTTTCAGAGACACATTAGCTCTAAAAATGGGCCTACCATCAGAATTGCTCCAAAGTTCCTACAGAGATTTTCCGGCACCTTTATGAACACCAGCCAGAAGAAGTAAACCTGGAATAAAAATGCAAAATTTAAAGTTAATTTATTTTATAACTGTAATAAAAGTATTTACCTATAAAAGCTTCTAACTCTTCCAGTGATATTTCTTTTACAGTTAAGACTTTTTCGTTACATATGTAACGAAAATCCACAAATTTAGTAAGAAAATATGTATAGCACTTGAGCCACCACTTACCTTACACGTGACTGAGGTGGTGGATATTTGTTCCAAACTGTCCCATTCAGTGGGTCATGTTCAGAAAATTCGTCATCTACTAACTCTTAATCACTCGTGACGGTTTCTAAATTGGTAGATTCATCTTCATTCTCTGAGTCTTCTTCAAGGATTTTTCGTAATTCCTCTTTCGTGAGTCCTCTCCTGGAGCTCATTTTTCAGCAGGCGCTTATTATTCTGTTTTTCACAAATGATTGTACACCACTCTCTATTCTAAACTTCAAGCGATCAAGTCTAGCATGACACTAAAGATACTCGACAAACGCTTCCGAAAATAGAACCTATAAAATCTAATCACCCTTCTCAGAAAAATAAACAAAACAAACATCACGTACATTTGGAAACACTTCTGGGTACAGGTGGATACATATACAACAGATGTGTTTCTTTCATTTCAAAGAAAACCAAACTGATATTTCAAAACACAAACACTTTAAATTATATATTAACCTTATCTTAAGGATATCATGAATCATCACGCCACAAATTTACGATATAATGAATATATAAATGTTTGAATTTCACTACTGGGTCCAGGCGTACCCAGAGACAATACGAAGGTTAAGGAAGGCTACAAAATATAGTATATTTCACGAATTTGAGACTAATTTGACTAATTAATAGCAAATTTAATTAACACTAGAAAGTCGGAGGGGCCAATTTGGGCCTCATTTATTTGACACAATAATAATTTCATATTTTATGACTTTTAATATTTTGATACAAAGTCTTATTTAACGCAAAAAATATTGTTTACTAAATTTATTATATGGATTTTTTAACAAACCTACCATAGAAGTCTGAATGGGCCAAACTGGCCCTGTATTAATTCTTATCGTTTTCTCGGAAATTTGACGATTTGACGATCAACGAAGATGTTTCGGGAGGTGAATCTGAATTTGCAGAAAATAATGAGTCAGACGATAAACAATATGTACCACCCCAAAATAATGATTTAAGTGACTCTGATGCTTCAGAGCAGTTAGAAAGTTTTATTGTACAAGACTCAACAATTTATGTAAACACTGCTTCTACAACTCAACAGCACGAGTCAGCTAATTTTATCGTGAATCCAAGTGCATCTAAGCCAAGTCACAAGAGAAAAAGAGGTCAACTAGGAAAAACTATTTCAATCGGAGACACCGAACAATCGAAAGACAGAACAACGTGGAAAAATATTGATTCTGGATCAGTACCTGGTAAGATTATGATTTTTAGTATCTTCATATTCATTGAATGTTTGCTCATTACAGGACGCCGCGCTCAGCAAAACAGTTACCGAGAGGAATCAGGTCCTACGTCGTATGCAAAAAGGAACGTTAGGAACAATTGTGTGGTAAGTGCTTCTCATCTAATAATCAACGACAGCATGTTACGTCATATAAAAGAATGCACTATTGCAGTAGCACATCGATGTTTGAAAAATGCCACGAGACAGATTCAAGGATATTATAAAATATCTCAGATTTGACATAAAGCAAACGAGATCTGAACGATTGAAAACCGACAAATTTTCTCTAGCCTCTGCGGTTTGGAATTGATTTATAGAAAATAGTGGTGCATGTTACAAACCGGGAATAAACCTTACTGTGGACGAACAACTACTGTCTTCTAAAGCCAGGTGCCCGTTCACACAGTACATATCAAATAAGCCGGATAAGTATGGTATAAAATTTTGGCTTTTGACATGCGTGGAATCAAAATATATTGTAAATGGTTACCCTTATACTGGCACTGATCATCTACGCAAGAAAGATACAAGTGTTGGTGAACATGTTGTTTTGCGGTTAATGGAAAATCAACTGGGAAAGGGCAAAAATGTTACGACAGATAACTACTTTACATCGTTAAAATTAGCCCAGGCATTGCAAAAAAGATCAACAAGTCTTGTGGGTACTTTGAATCGCAACAGAAATGAAGTTCCTCTAAGCGTAAAGAGTAAAAATGGTTATATGTTACCCATATATTCTAGAGTGACGAAAAGATAACACTTACTGCATACCAAGGAAAGAGTCACAAAAATGTGCTTTTGTTAAGCTCATTACATCAATCGGTGGATGTTGCTGTCGATGGAAAAAAACTTTCTCAAACAGTAAGTTTTTATAATAAAACAAAATACGGGGTTGATGTAGTGGACCAAATGGCGCGTCTTTATACCACAAAAGTTGCTTCAAGACGATGGCCAATGCACTTGTTTTATAACATTCTTGACTTAGGAGCAATAAATGCATGGATTATTTATAAAGAAGTTACTGGAAGTAAAATCAGTCGTCGTAAGTTTATTCTTCAGCTGTGTGAAGAATTACGGGCTCCATACCTCGCCTCCCGAAATCTGGTACTATACCCAGCACCACCGGATTTTCCAACCACCAGCACTGTTACTAGCCAAAAAAGAAAAAATGTCAGTTAAAAATGTTTTGTAAAGGAAACCATACTTCCAATGAGTGCCACGGCTGTAGCAAGGCAATGTTTGGCAAATCCCAAAAACTGAAAATTGTATGGTGTTCCAAATGTTTAAAATGAAACTAAAAAATTAAATCAAATTCTATCGTAAAGAGTTTATATAATTTCTTAAAACTGTTTATTTTTATTGTTTGTTTATTCCCAAATAAATAGTTAATTCTAAACTTGGTTTTTATTGATTTAGGAACTTGGGACAAAAATGATCCGTTCGGGCTTTCTAGGTAGGTATGCTAAGCCCGACTTTCTAGTGTTAATTAGTTTAATAATTAATATCAAATTATTGATGCTAAGAGACAGTACGCAATTGAACGGGTCATAAGATAAAATATGGTAGTGATAGTAATGAATGAATTATATAATTAAATGAAAAATTATTAGACATACATATTTCCCCGTGGTCTTTTTCCCCCTACTATGGTTTAAAAAGGAAAGTGTTGTACATTTTGATGTAATATGCACGATTTATACAGTATATTATAAAATAGTGAAATTGGACCTTTCAGTCCCGTTATCCCAATAATAAGACTGTTTCCTTGTTACTTGTTTTACCATCTTTTGTTAAATTATTAAAGAGTAACTTTGCTTTGTTAATGTTTTTGAATTTCTCTGAGCAGTGTATAATATTTTTTTTAGTCGAGTAGGTATACTTTTTTCAGTACAGGTAAGTACTTTTCAATCTGACAATGAACTAAAATTGATGAGAGGGATTATAATCTAAAATATTGTAGTGATGATGAAGTTCTCAGCTGTAGTACTTTATTGAATCAAAAATTCAGACTGTCCATCCGACGGAGATAATCCCCTACATAAAATGTTTTCGTGAACAAACATGTCCTAATAAACTTCGACTAAAGCCCGATATCAATCAAATTAGATTCCCAAAGATTTTATCTCTCTTCTCCGCATAAAACATATTCAATAGACATTTTTATAAGGATTATATTTCTCACAAAGAGGATGATGGCACTTTAAACATTCAAGGCACATACCAGCCTAACTGTTAATAAGGTATATCATTATCCCTTTTCAAAAGGGAAAGCATAATAGCAAGTTACAGTGAAGTAAAAAGACTTCACCATTTACATAACTCCCTAATGAAATGTATCGCTGCATTCCGATGTGAGTGACATATGATGAAATAGGTACCTATAATTCTTGAAAACAAAAAAAAAAAGAAAATATCTTCTAAGACACCAATGAGTAAAATAAATACGAATATTTAATATTATTATAGAACAAATTATTTAATAAAAAACTAAATTTTCCTTGGTTCACCTCTTACTTTTTTTATGTATGTTTTCTAATAAGTAGTTTGTATATTAAATTGTTAAGATTTAAAAAATTAATTTCTTCTTCTTCTTCTTCTTCCATTTTATAAGCAATTCTGCTTGTTCATTGGCGGATTAATAGCTCTATGGAAGATTGTCACTCCATCTTTTGCGCAGTCGTCCGATACTTCTACTGCCGATTGGTGACTTATCTCTTGCTATTTTGACGACACAGGTCTCCTCCATTCTGCTTATGTGGTTATTCCATTCTTTTTTTTTTATTTTGTGTCCATCTATTTATATACTGTACGTTACATTTTCTTTTAATGCCTTCACTCTTTCGATCTGTCATCGTATTTCCTGTAATTCTTCTCAGTACTCTCATCTCTGCTGTTTCCATTAACCTTTACGTTGTAGCTACGTCGGGGCTTGTTTCTGAGGCATATGGCATTATTGGTCTTACACTGGCTTTATAAATTCTTGATTTCATCTGTTAATGTGTCTGTTTCGCCATATAGTGCAAAGGTATCCTGTCAGTCTATTTGCTTTTTGTACTTGATCTCTCACTTCTTTGGCCAGGTCTCCATAGCTAAACAGTGTAATTCTTAGGTATTTTATTTCCATTATTTGTTCAATACTTATGCCATTATTTTATACACATATTTTGATTTCTTTGTTTCCCATTTTGTATCCCCTTCCTTAGTTTACGCTTTTGATGATTTCATCCATGAACAAATTAAAGAGCAGCCCCGTGCTCTTTAATTTGTCTTATTGAATCCCTTTGTCTTATTCTGTTGCCTATTTCTATAGGTTCTCTAAGTTGTCCATCTATTCTGATTTCCATTTTGTTGGTTTGGTAGATGTTTTCGATAGTTTTTATAATATTTAGGGGAGCTTCTCTATTATACAGAAGATGGATTACATCGTTGAGTCTTACTCTATCAAACGCTTTCTTTAGGTCAATTGGACATAAATGCTGGTCTATTATACTCTAGTGATTTCTCAGTAATTTGCTTTATAACGAATATTGCATCTATGCACGATCTTCCACTACCAAAAACCCTGTTGTCAATCTGCTAAACTTATTCGCTGATTTATTAGCACTTATAAAATTTTAGTTGTAAGTTTTAGCGTAGTATTTATAAGTTTATATCTCTGTAGTTTTCTAGTTGTTTTATCTCCTTTTTTGGATAATAAAATTAGTTAGCTCGTTCTCCATTCTTCCGGTATTTTATTGTGTCTTATAGTTTTATTAATTAATGTTGTTAATTGTTCTGTCATTGCTGCTCCACAATATTTCAGTAATTCATTTGGTATCCCGTCTTTAACTGCTGCTTTTCTGTTCTTACGCGAGAGCAGTTCGAGCTTATACAATACTTCAACTCACTTTAGCATTAAGAATATTAAAAGAACTCGCTATGGACAATTTAATGGAAGAAAATCTTACTATTATAATTGGAAATATTGTAAATAACATTCTTTCATACTATGATATTGAAGAAAATGATAAAGTATGTGAAAAATTACTTGATCAGTTCAATAACAAATTATTTGAATATCAGAAACTAGCGCCAACCGCACAATTATGGGCACAATACATTCAGATGGTGTCCATTGCAAAGGAGTTTATAAGAACAGAACGTATGGGAGAGGGGCAAGCAAATTTGAACTGCGTTAAAGAAATGCTGCCTTATTTCCACGTATTGTTCCAAACTTGTACTTACAATGTAGCATTTGCAATTCATTGATTTTTTTATGTATATTGAAATCCTCTCGTATATGTAATATATTGAAATCCCTTCATATATGTTTAAAAATTAAACGAAAATTTTTTTTTATGTTTGTCTGTTCGTATCTTTCAAGTTAAAATACCCAAAAGTGTTTTCAATCATTTTAGCGTTGCCAAGTAATATAAACCATTTTAGAGTTGTTTATTATTTTAAGTACTTTCTCGGCATTTTCTTTTAATGTTTTATTCGAAGTCGCGTTATAATTTTTATACGTCGCAAATGGAATCTTCTACGTTGTTTCGTTGTGTTTTGTTATGTCAGCGTTTTGTTTGTTTTCAAGTTATATGAACGAATATTTAAGTTCGTCATTCATGCTTCGGTCGCCGAGCAGTTCGCTGTGTGGATCGCAAGTATGGATCCGCAAATTCTCCGTCGAATTTGTGTTCTTCTGTTTTTTGGCCACTTTAGTGGAAATATCTAGCAATAAAAAATAATTTGTGTGGTGTACCCATATATATATATATATATATATATATATATATATATATATATATATATATATATATATATATATATATATATATATATATATATATATATATTTAATATAAAATTAATGTTTTATCAATTATGTTTTTATGTTTCAAATCTACAATATATATATATATATATATATATATATATATATATATATATATATAATATATATATATATATATATATATATATATTGTTGATGTTGTCGTTTTCCTGTTCCAATTCCATCTACGTCAGATCTTGGTTCCTGAGTATGGAAATGGTTTCCTTTTGTTCCAGAGTTTCGTTCTTGCAGCTCCAATCCAGAGATAGTAGCATGTTTCAAAGTTTAAGTGCAAAAATATGTGAAAAATCAAGGTAAGATTTATTGTTTTAAATTTCAAAGTAAAGACATTTTTTTGCTAAAGTAATAATTGCTTTCAATGTTTTAAAAGATAATTTTTTTATTTGTAATAATTTTTATATTTGCCATAGTTTATACGTCAGTAACATAGTAAGTTTTTGTAGCATCTCCTAAATTTGTAAATTAGTAAAACGCATGTAAGTTTGTTGTATTTTGCGACTATCGTGGTACCCTTTTTTGAGTTTTATTTGAAGAAGATATGTTTTGATGTTTTATAAATATTTCCTTAGTTACAACTAGTGGTTATAATAGGCATAATTAGGCACCTCAAGTGGCGCTCTATATTAAATTCCTTGAGGTGTTTCCTGTTTATTTTGATTTCGTTTGTCCCAAGAGATTAATGACCCCTTTTATTTCATTTTTGTAGTTGCCCTAATCCAACTTCCTTATCTTTTACTTATCCACGACCCCAGCTCTCCTACCAAACCATGAGTGCGCACAAGTAGCGAATATTTTGCTTGCCCTCTCTCTACCCCCATAATCTTACCCCATGTGGTAGGCAAAAATCTTCGTTACAACAAGACATGCTTCAATTGAGAAAGGTTGTAGACCTTAGTATTTACCAAAGGTTTTAGATCTGTTTTGGCACCCTTAATGTTCAATTTATATATCGCGGACCTACCTAAGACAACTTCGCAGAAATTTGGCTACGCTGACGATTGGGCAATTGCAGCAAGACATAATAACATGAATATCACAAGAACAATATTAGCGGATGACCTTGCCATTATGGGAAAATACTTTCGCAAATAGAGGCTACGGCCTAATGCAACGAAAACCGAAGTGTGCTGTTTCCATCTGAATAATGCCCAAGCCAACAAAAAACTCTCCATCCACTTCGAAAACAGACTGCTCACTCATAACTCAACACCAAAATATCTTGGAGTAACTCTGGACAGAACATTGGGTTTTAAAGAACATCTTCAAAGAACGACAGCAAAGTTGAAAACAAGAAATAATATAGTCCAAAAGCTATGTGTCACTACATGGGAGTCTTCAGCCTCCATACTCAGATCATCCGCTCTCGGACTTGTATACTCGGTAGCTGAATATGCTTTCCCGGTATGGCTCAATAGCAAATACACAAATATTATTGACACTCAAGTAAACCAGACAATGCGAATGATCTCAGGTACAATTAGACCCACACCGAACTATTGGCTTCCCATTCTGAGTCACATTCCACCGCCGAAACTGCGAAGAAGTCATTTTCTTCTCAGAGAATATCGAAAAATTGAGTCTAACCATCAACTACCTTTACACCAAGATAAGCTTGATATCGAAATAAACAGACTGCGCTCCAGATATCCTCCATTGCTAAGAGCCAACTCCTTACATCAGGAACATTTCAACCTGACCAAAGCTTGGAGAACACAATGGGAGAGCGACTCACCACAGGAAGCACATCAAATGGCCTGTATCGATCAGAAACCGCCAGGCTTTGAACTGACCCGCAATACATGGACAACGCTAAACAGAATAAGAACAAGCAGCGGTAGATGTGCTGACAGCTTATATAGATGGGGAAAAGCCCTTGGTGGTGGTGCGCAACGACAGACCGTCCGTCACATTGTTGAAGAATGTCCCCGAAGGCGATTCCGTGGAGTTTTCGATGAGTTCCTGAATGCGACCGAAAATGTTTTACATTATATTAATAATACATTAGATGTTCGTTTGTAATACTTCATGTAACGTTTTTATATTGATTTTTTTTAATTGTGTGTTCTTATTATATGACATACGATAAATAAATTACCAAAGGTTTACAGAAGGATTTTTTACTATTCGACGTTCTGATAAACTTTGTTGGGGAACTTCAACAGATATGATTAGTAAACAATCGATGATGAAATCTATGAAAACAGATGGGGGCCTTTCTCGAGGAAGAAGTAGTCACACCAGATAAATTAAGAGTTAGTATATTAGTAGTGGCGGCTATAAATAGCTCAGTGACCCCTTCTAAAACCCGGGAAAAACCTTAAACTACTAAGTAACTTTTGTCCTATAGCAGTGCTTTGAAACTAGTATAAATTGAATGTTTTTTTCTCAAATACATTCAGGAATACTTAGATGCAAAGTATGTTGCACTGACCAAATACTTAAACTCACAGAATAAATAGAGGGGGCTCTGAGCGGAAACAGATGATGGGTATAGCTTTGGCTATTACGACGATATATAACCATGATTATACTGTTTTAAATCTCCAAACCCTTCCAGAATAATAAGAGACTACCGTAATGCTAACTAGTACCTTTCAAAGATATTGTTTCAGAAAACTTTGCAAGATTAGGCGAACTTAATACAAATGAAACTATCGACCTGAGTGCTATTATAATTCAAAGTCTCATTTGTAAGTTTATCACACACTTAATTCTAACAAAATAACTACACCACATATCTCCGGGACTTCCACAATCCATCATTGCCAAAATATAACAATAAGACGACTTTTACATTGTAACGAATATATTTTGCTTACCTCAGGGTAAGAACAAGGGGTAGAAGATTGGGCAAACAAAATAAATCGAAATAAGTGCTTACGGCTCTCAGTTGGGTGTTGGAGAGCTGTGTCGTGGATAAGTTGAAGATATGGGGTTGGATTGGGGTATCTACAAAATGAAAACAAAAGGATACTTACATAAATCTCCTGGGTCAAAAAAAAAACGAATAAGATATGGCAGATAAATTTACCTCTAGCTTTTTTTTCTTTTCTTGGACGCCGCTTCGAAAAAAACTTCCTGCTGGGAGAAAGAAAAAAATTCTTCTTCCTTACAATCTAAAATACACACAAGGATTAGGAGACTTTTCTAAATTAAAACACAAAATGGATCAGAGAAACAAATTGAATGTTTATTCTTGTCTCAAACAAACAGTTATCCAAAATATAGATTACAAAAGAAACATACTATATCAAAATACAAAATAAACAAAACTTACATGTCTTTGTTTACATCAAAGATTGCTACAAAAATTCAAATGGTTTCCAGGTTATAATATGGCCAATTTAGATTATAAAAATTTTATTGATATCCTTTTTATGAAAAATATTATTGAATTTAACCTTATATATGGAGTATCTTTTATATAAAATAATCAAATTAAAATTGTCTTATAACAACAATGGATTAAAGCAAAATGTCATCTGTCAACATAACAATTTAAGACAGATTAAATTATGACATTTTTATCTATGACAATATAATATAAATCTTTAATTATTACAAATTTTATTAATGAAAGTGTAATAAATAATGTTGTGGTGGTAAATAACTTGTTGTTGTACTTAGTTAACCATTTATTTAACACTACTGTACACTCTTTAATGTTACTTAATCTAAATATTTCAGTACTTAATTGACGCTGATTATATGCGGCATTAACTTGCCATTTCGACGGTACATTAATTAAGATCCCTGAGAGAATGATTGTTGGGGCTTTTATAGAAGTCCTTGCTATATCAGCAAAGGTTTACTTATTAGTATGTCAAGTGTGTTCATGACCTACGCCAAGCATGTGGTGATCGGCCATAGCGCTGATTTAACAATTCTAATTAGAGTATGTTATTTATGAATGTCCTTGATTCAAATTACTAAATATATTTATATAAACAGAATGTTAAATGTTACACGGGTATGAATTATAATATTTTATATATGTGAATTCTAATATTTAGGGAATAACACCACACCATCCCCCTTACGGAAAAAATTTCTCTTTTGCAACTGTCTCATTCCTCTCTCTTTCCCTTTGGAAAAAGAGAAATTTTGCAACCTCAAATAAGTACTGTTTACCTATGCCACCGTATACATATTTATACAAATGTTGGTATATATTTCTTTACATTTAGTAAAAATTTAGTAACCTAACCTTACCTCAGCATATTATAAGGTTACCCTAATTTTGTTCCCTTGTGATATGCTATCTGGTATCTATGATATGCCTTACTCGCATATTAGTTACGTTAAATTATTTATATTATATTACCTTATATTACCCCCTCTTATGTGCACATAATTTTTACAATAACCTTTACATATTTTACATAATAAATAAATTTATAATAATAAAACCTTATAATAATTCTTATATTAATGCTTGCATTAATTCTTGTAATGATTCTTGGTACCAAGTAATTGTTTTGTTTTCACATATACACGATTAGTCACTTTGACATCTCACAATAAAGTTTTGTCATTTTATCTATTTATTCATTTATCCCTATTTATTTTTTTTACCTGCTGTACAGTCTAACATTTTTCTTTTTGCTATACACATTTAAAAACATATATATTGTACGAACTTAAACTATATTTACACATTATATTCATTTAAAATAATCTCTATATTATATTATTTGCATTCAAAAGTACATGTATATATTACGAGTATATCCATTGACTCTAATTGTAGCAAAGTATTGCTTCCTTAATTATTCTAGCTATAAAATCTGTGCCTTGGTCTGCTATTATTTTTCTGGGTACTCCATACCTCAAGATAAATTTTTCTACCAATGATTTGGCTACTGTTTCATTTTCTATTACATATTCTTCTACGTGCTTATGCCTTTGGCAGTCGTCGCATCTCTTCACATTTCGCATATTTCTCAACATTTCTTCGTAATTCGTTCCAGAAATAGTATTTCCTTATATTTCTGTATTTAATATATATCCTATTTATTTTTCATAACCTTCCTGTAACATGTGGAAGTCGGTACTTATAACTCTCCTTGGTCTTCTTATCTTGTACTATATTATGTATTGATTGTATTATGTTTATCTTGTACTATACAAGCTTTTATACTTTCTTAAAAAAATTATTATTTTTCTCTTCGTATTTCATTAAGAATTGGCTGATTCTTATTTTTCATCTCTTCTTATTCTAATTTTCCATTATTATCATTTTCTTTATAATCTTCTGCATTCATATGTGTCTCCTAATGATATTCCTGAAGCATAAATTCTTAACCTAAATTTGTTTTTCTTCGATAAATCGGTGAATTATATAACGGGGTTGTTAGCTAACGGGGATATGTCTTGAGCTTAATAAATGCTTCTTGACATTCAGTAGTCCATTAAACTTTATTTTTTCTAGATAGTCTGTTACGTGGTGTGGCTATTTCTGTAAAATTGATGACATGTTTTCTATAATAATTTGCAAATGCAACAATCGCTTTGCTTCTTTTGCATTCTGCGGTGTCTGTTTATTCGAAATATTATGTCCTAAGAGTTCCTCTTCTAGCAAAAATATGAACATATTTCTGTTCATCGATTTTCCGTCTATGTCGAAAAATAAAATCCATACTTGTTAGTTCTTCTTGCATCGTAAATAAAATTTTAAATATACGGGTCATATTAATAAATAATCAACCTGTTCAGTTATATTGTACTCATTTCATAATTGATGACCTTGCTTACCATGCAACTATATCAAATATCTAATAGTAGGTCGGCTATAAAATTAACCTAATGTCTTATGTAATGTTTATACTAGGAATACTGCGTTTTGTTATCATAATAAAATATTATGAGTACGGTTTTCTGTGATTTCGTATCTTTTTGCAAAGTAACATTTTCTTTGTATATATGGGTCTTTTCCGAGAAAAAAAAAATATCTGCATATTTTGCAATTTTCTATGGGCCTTTTTTCTTCAAATATTGATGGTTTTTACTGTGCTTAATAGTTGTTCGACTTTTTTTCTCTTTTGTTTTGTTCCTTTCATATAAAATATATAAAATTTTCCTGGTTATCTATCTTCTAATTTATATTTCTCGATTATTTACATTTATGATTCCTATAGGTAACACAATCTTAATCGGTTTATCTATTAATTCTTCTGTAAATTCCTTTGCAACTTCTGGTTTCTATATTACTATAACTGTTTCTTCTGTATTTTGTATTTTGTATCGGTTCGATCTCGAAATTAATTTCGCCTAATATGTACTAATATAGACATATATTTTTCAAAATAATCTGTTCTTCATTTTTCCGCATGTGTGCGTACTTATTTTATTTAATATCGTTCCTTCTCTTGCATATAAATACACTAATTGTATATATTATATTCATTATTTATATTCATTCATACTATATTCATCCTCTACGATTTTGGTACTTCGCATATGTATATTTCTACATTTTTCAATATCTTATTTTCTTTTCTCATTTAATCTCTATATCTTATTGCTCATTTTCCTAACCATTTGATTTTGTTTTTGACCCGAATACTCAGTCTTGGTGAGACTCGGTTTGCTCCAAAAGACAAAATTGGTAGTCTATGCGCCTCCATATTATTTAGTACCTTTCTTACTATTTGCTTGTGGGTTTTATGTTGTAATATAATTTCCTCTAAGTTCTTTATTGTGGCAAACTTCATTTTCAATAATTTTCCATTTACTTCATTAAAAAATCATAATTTCAAATTCGTTTTTTCCATTTTAATCCATTATGTAGTTACTGTACTGTTGTGCTGGAGCCGCAGGACTCTTAGCGGGTTGGGATTCAAGTACCACCCTAGCTTATCCTCTTAGCAGCCTCCTGCTCGACGTAGATTCCAACCATTAAGGTCGAACCACATCCAGTTTGTCTACATTTCTTTTAAAAAAATCTTCTTCTGTCACTGTATTCGTATTCGCATGCGGTGCGTAATATGCTCTGGCTGTGCCTCTATTTCTGTGGCATCTCACCTGTGTCCATTGATTATTATTTCTTCTTCGTTGTGATTGCCAATCTCCTCTGTTTCTATTACGATATATCCTCGTATCATGTCTTTCATATTCACTTATATTTCTATAATTTTTGTTTCTATATTCTTTTCTTTCTTCGAATTTATTTTTATAATATCTGTATATTGCATTCTTACTTTCTTTCCTCATATCAAAATCGTATTTCTTCCTGTAATTTAACACTCTTCCTTGTGTGCTATCTTCTGTCTCGTCGATCGATAAAAATTTGTACAATACCTCTTGTGGGGTTGTAAAGTTGCCTGCCTCTAATATTATCTTGACTTTGTCTGTGCTGGCATTATGTTTCATTGTAGCTACTACTGCCTCTGTTGTGTATTTTTTCGCTAGTTCCAATGGCATTCCTTCCTCTACGTATGCAACTTTTAGCTGTTCCGCTAATTCTTCAACTTCAGATGCATAGACCTCTGCATCTTTATGTCCTTGTCTTTTCTTCGCCAATTTAGCTATTATCGTCTTCGGACTGTCGCCTCTCAGTTCTCTCTTCAGTGCCTCTGCTATTCTTGCGATTGTTTCTTCTGTAGTTATAACGTTTCTGGCCTTATTAGTTAATCTTGTCTTTATTAATGTTATCGCTGTTTCCTCGTGTCCTATCGCTATTTTCTCAAGTAGTTCTAGTGCATCTAAAAATGACTGCAGTTTACCTGCTTTTCCATCAAACGCGCTGGGTAACACCTTGCTTGCGATATTTAAGAATTCGTTGATTGTAAGAGCCATACTTATTTCTTGCTCTATGTCGCTATGTTCTTCCTTCTTTATAGGTTGTTTCTTTGTCATAGGTAAAGAAACTGGCTTGAAATCTTCTACATTTTGTGTATATTCTTTATCCGAAATTTCCATAATGCTATCATCGTTTACGACTTTTCTATCTCTAGTGAGTCCTTGTATTTGCAATGATTCGGCCGTTTCAATAAAGGTATTTAAATCTTCTTGTCTAATTTGTACTTCTCCATGGTATATAAATTGTAGTAAGTCTCTTAGTGCTTCGTAAGTCACGTTTGTCAAAATTACTATCGGATGTTGACAGGGATTTGACTTAAAAATTTCCTTAAAATATGGGCTACAAACCGAAAGAACCATTTTATGCGCTTTTATGCATTTTCCTTGTGCTGAAAGCGTTACGTCTACAAAATCTTGACTCTTCCATAATGCATTTATTCCTGAACTTATATTTTCGTGGAAATTGTTCCAACATAATGAAAATTTTTCTGACGCCATGGTCAATTGTCTTTAAAAGTTCTTCTAAATTATTTTCCTTCCTTATAAATGTAACAATAATTCTAAATATCCTAATTTAAATAGTAAAATAAAGTCATAATAAATTTCTTCGTGTATATTACTTATAGAATTTGTCATCCAAGCAAATTTATCGTATCGTATATCGTTATATCAAATATTTCCGATCTGTCGGTGTATTTTCATGGTCAAATATAAATATTCTTAAAAATATACCATAAGCAAATAAAAATGTATGACACATTTGTTTCGTTAAAACAATATAAATAGTTATTCAGTAAAACTTAAAAATAAATTATATACTCTACTTTCAAAGCAATAAAAATTGTATATTCAACATTCTGAACTAGTTAAATTCTTTATATTTCTAATAACTTTCTCAAGTAATAATTATTAATTTGAATTTGTTAGACTGTATTTATATATAAGGGATAAAAAATAAATTTACTTACATAATACATTTAACATATGGTCCTTATCACTTCACCTTTGTCCATTCTCCATTTATACATTTTCCATAGTCCATTTTCCCATTTACTGTCCATTGTCCTTAGCTGGAATGCTGTCGCGGGGCTCTCGGCTGGTCTGGTCCGGAATTTCCTTATCTGTTGATGCATTTTCCCATTTCGAAATGCATTCTTTCCATATAATATCTAGTATGAAAATTTCCATCTAAACTTCCAGTGGGATTTTCTTCTCAACATCTCTGGATGAAGATTCCTGGTTTCTACCACTTCAGGATCGCCATGTAATAAATAATGTTGTGGTGGTAAATAACTTGTTGTTGTACTTAGTTAACCATTTATTTAACACTACTGTACACTCTTTAATGTTACTTAATCTAAATATTTCAGTACTTAATTGACGCTGATTATATGCGGCATTAACTTGCCATTTCGACGGTACATTAATTAAGATCCCTGAGAGAATGATTGTTGGGGCTTTTATAGAAGTCCTTGCTATATCAGCAAAGGTTTACTTATTAGTATGTCAAGTGTGTTCATGACCTACGCCAAGCATGTGGTGATCGGCCATAGCGCTGATTTAACAATTCTAATTAGAGTATGTTATTTATGAATGTCCTTGATTCAAATTACTAAATATATTTATATAAACAGAATGTTAAATGTTACACGGGTATGAATTATAATATTTTATATATGTGAATTCTAATATTTAGGGAATAACACCACAAAAGCAATTATTAATAATGTCCTTATAACTTGGAAAGATTAATATATTAAAAGTAACCTTAAATTTTCTTTACAATCACTTAACTTTGAAACTTTTTATGTCTCTGGGGAAGCTTACTCGGACAAAACTCTCAAACTGGAAAAACAGCAACCATCAGGAATCATTTCCACACTCCGGGACGAACGATCAAACAGGCTGGTTGAGGAATCAAGCTAGCATTTGGAACACCTTACCCCACACTTCACAAAAGCTTCCGGCATTCACTCAAATCTTCCGGTGACTACCATATCATAGGTCATCATCATCATCATCATTCAGCCCATACTCGTCCACTGCTGAACATAGACCTCCCGTAGTTCACCCCACAAATTTCTGTCCTGAGCCGCCTGCATCCAATTTTGATGTGTCCGTTTCAGGTCATCCGTCCATCTTGTTGGTGGTCGGCCTCTATTCCTAAAGGCATCTTGTCTGGGTCTCCACTCAAGAATGCGTTTTGTCCATCTGCCGTCCTTCGTTCTCGCGACGTGCCCTGCCCAGTTCCATTTTAAGGTTGATATTCTTTTGATTGCGTCGGTTACTCCCGATCTACGGCGCAGTTCTGTGTTGGGTATTCGGTCTCTCAGGGTTAATCCCAACATGGACCGTTCCATTGCTCTATCATAGGTAAACAATATAAAATGAAGTATTCTGTTCAAAGACGGCAATTAAAAACCAAGAATATCTTCATTTTTTTTACTGGTATTAAAACATAACCAAAAAAATTAACGATCGAATCGAAAAAGTCGATTCAAATCGATATAACTGTCCCTTTCGGTTGACTTAGCTTGACTGCCGCATCCGCATTCACCGCGTTGCTTCTCCCAATTCGAATGCCGAATCACCCCTTTTCCCCGCAGTTAGCCTGTCATCCACAAACTTAAACAAGACAACCTTGAAATTCCTATTATTTTTGCGTGGTAACAAAAATTACCTGACTCTGCGATAATTTTTCTAAGAAACTATTTTTAAGCTGAATATTTGTTGGCTAATCTAAACAAAAATCGTTTTCACTATCTCACTACCAAATACGTCTTAAAAATTTCGACTTCCATAACATACACAACACATACCTTAGTATACCAGGGGCGTACTATGACAATTTAGAACCGAATTTATATTATTATATAGACATTAAATATAAAACGCTACAACGTGAATACAAGATCAACAGGTACCTCTTTATCAAAACATAATATAACCACATCTCTGATAGAATTGAGAGGGAAGATGATACCTTTGAACTAGATTACAGAGACGGCGGTAAATTCTGGAATGCATTTAAAACCTAACAAAATAAAATACAAACTTCCCAGGTTTGAAAGCTGAAGCATTCTAAAACTCGCTCCATAACAATTTTCAAACATCACACAATCCCAACTATTGCCGTATCATTCCACTGATACAAATTATTAATGCATGTCTAAAACATAGTCATTTTCTCACTCCTTGGACAATCATGTTACCCAAGAAGAGTAAACCTCGTACGCATGTACCCATCTCTCTCAAAACACGCTAGGAAAAATCGTCGAGTGTATCCTTACCAGCTTGGGATACTTTGGTAGTGAAGTCTAGTAATGCATGTTGCGTAGAATTGCCAGACTAGAGACCGCATTAAAACAAGCACTTTGGGCAAAAATTTTGGTAATAAGTTTATATTTCTGCGGTGGACTCTATACAGACGAAGCAATCATAAGTGTAAGACGGCTGAAAGGAATAGATAAGCTCCAGGTGGATAGATTGAACTAGGTTGTTATATGCTCAGAAAACTGTGTTAATAAAATATACACAAACGACCAGTTAATGCATCTACAAACTAGCATCTATGCGTTGACAGATCTCAGAGCAGAGCTTAAAATTAATATTTTGTGTTACTGGTAATTTAATTTTGACACCAAGTCCTATAATTTAAAACTAAACTTACCATAACAAAAAATATGCGTTTGTTAACTTATATGTGCAGTAAATAAAACAGTCTGTATATTTAGATATTCAATATTATCTTTTAAAAAACTTCTATATAATACCCCTTACGTAGTAATGACTGTTTTAATTTAGACGGTCTCCTACTGGGTAGACACCCGTTTATTGGACACTGGCCAAATGATACAATAAAGTTGAAAAACTTTTATAAAGACTTGCCTTTTGTTGTTTTTAGCAATGCCATCAATACAAATATTTTACGATCGGAGGTTTTACCTTATTTTGGAACAAATTATAGGATCACAGAAAGTATTACTAATGCACAGAATCGGACTACGGTTGAAAGCCTTTAAAGATAATTCAAACAAGGCATACGCTTTAACCTGGTGGCAAATAAATAAGTAAAAAATATTCTTAGAGATAATTAATATGGCTATATATACAAGGCCGTCCGATAAATATTTAGCCTGTAAAAGAAAAACGAAATTTTGGAAAAGTGGCGATTTAATTCTCAACCTAGTCTTATTGTAGCCCGATACACTAGACCCAGCGATGCTCAAACTCTTTTAACCCTTCTGAAAATTACAATTTCTCGAAGTTTAGAAATTAGACCTCTGTGGCGGTGATGACCTCCTCATTCGACAGTTTGGAAACAAAGAGAAACTGCATGGGGCCAAATTAGGAAAATGCAGTGGATGGACCAGCAATTTTGAGCCCAATTCGACCAATTCTACCGTGGCCATGGTCAAGATATGATCCGGTGCTTTAGCATTGTGGACGAGTACTTTTTTCCTCGCAATTGGTTTTTCTACTAATTTAAAATGAAAATAATATTACATTAAATTTTAAACGTTCAATCGATGGTCTGCCAATACGAGATCGTATATTTTTGTCACGTTATCCTCCGTGGTAGTAGTTTTCGGGGCATTTGGGCGTGGCTTATCAAAAACAGACGTGCGACCACGTGGAAATTCATTTAACAAATTTTTGACGGTCACAATCGAAGGAGAAGAGTCACCATGCACAACATTCAAGCGTCCTTTACTGCACTAGTAAAAAAAAATAAAACACCAAACGAACGTGATAACAATTTTACTTTAAATATTTAGTTTATATTTAAAGTCCGAATTTAGCAGAATTTGGAAACTGTACCGGTTTAGAAGCTCTTCAGTTTAAATATCAATTTGTTTACATACAGACAAAATGTATCTTATTCTGTTTAAAGGTTACCTTACCTGTAGAGAGTTGTTTCTTTTTAAGTTACGTACAAATGTTATTAAATATTATCCAAATTTCTATTCAATGTTTCATTTTACATTTTACATGTTAAAATGTCACATTATTGTGTGGCTTTAATGAAGTTACACAAACAGCAGATAACATATGAAAAGTAAAGGAAATAATAGATGCAAGACATTCTTCCGATCTCATGGATGTCGGAAGCTACCGAGGTCCAAACATAGATTTATTTATTTATTTATTTATTTAGCGAATGGATAATTACAATACGATAAAAGTAGTATTTAGATAATAATTATGTTCAAATTGGAATTGTAACCTAAGTTAAATATTAAATATTAATGTCCAAATTGCACAGCCATTCAATTGCACCAGGAGAACACTCTGCAAAATCTTGAAGGTCTCCGCTGTATCTGCGGATTGGGCAATCCGCCATGATGTGTTGGATGGTCTGTCTCGGGGATCCACAATCACATTGTGGGCTTTCTGCATGACCCCATCGGTATAGAGAATCGGCACATTTGCCATGACCCGTGCGTATGCGATTTAATTTTGTCCATATAGGGCGTGGCAGGTTTGATCTAGTGAAGCCGATCGACGTACTTGTTATTTTAATGACGTCTGGCTCTGTTGTTGGCATCCATCTTTTCGTCCACTGCTCTTACTTATTGTAGCTATCACAAATTCCCTGAACGGATTGGACAGGGGTCGTCTGGACTTCAGTCTTTGTTGGTCTCGTGCGGCGTGCGGAATATACTGGTGAATTGGCAGACGATTATTTGCCATGATTTTCTGATATTCTCTGACAAGTGCTGCCGTTCGTCGAATATCTGGAGGTGCTATATTGCTCAGAATTGGAAGCCATCTTAGTGGAGTTGATTTAATAGTACCAGATATTACTCTCATAGTGTAATTTAGTTGAACACCAATCTTGTTGACATGAGCGCTATTTAGCCATACCGGTGCGCAGTATTCAGCGACAGAATACACCAGGCCAGTGAGGAGGTTCGAAGTGTATCCGCAGTGGCACCCCATGTCGTTCCAGCAAGCTTTGTTATTATGTTGTTACGGGTTCTCACTTTGGCAGCTACATTCGTAAGATGGGTTTTGAACGTCAGTGATCTGTCGAGGGTTACACCCTGGTATTTAGAGTTGTCATTATGTTTCAAAGTCTCGCCATTGAAGGTGATGCTAAGGGTGTCATTCGAAAGCTGATTTGTGAGATGGAAGAAGCTTGTCTCAGTTTTGTTTGTATTAGGGCGAAGTCGCCATTGTTTAAAGTAGTCGCAGAGAACCCTTAAGTCTTCGGTAAGCGCCCTTTCTCCAACATCTTTGGCTTGGTTTTGAAATGCGATAGCTAGGTTATCTGCGTAAGCAAATTTTTTTGATTTTGTTTCTGGAAGATCGGCTGTGTAAATGTTAAATAATAGTGGAGCAAGCACTGAACCCTGTGGGAGGCCATTATTTAGCTTTCTGACATTGCTCTTTGTATCGTTTATATATACTTGAAACAGTCTGTTGGTTAGGAGGTTATTGATTAGTTGGCAGGTTTTCAGGCATGGTATGACCTTCATTGGCTTGTAGATCAGGCCTTCTCTCCACACAGTGTCATATGCAGCCGTCAGATCTATAAACGTTACGGCTGTTTTTTCCCGTTTTTCGAAACCGGCTTCAATAAATGTCGTTAAGGACAGTACTTGATCACTACAGCTACGCCCGCTTCTAAATCTGGCCTGTTCGACTGGTATCACAGTGTCGGTGATGGGGTATATCCTGTTATATATAAGTCGCTCTAGTAGTTTGTAGCAGCAACTGAGGGCAATGGGTCGATAGTTTTCGGGTAGTTCACCGTCCTTTCCAGGTTTTAAAATTGCAATAACTTTGGTTCTTTTGAACTCTGGAGGTAGTACAGATGTCTTCATTATGTCACTAAAAAAGTCTTTGACCCAGTGTCGCGTTTTTGGACCACAGTGAATTAGGAATTAGATATTGACCAAACATAGATATTGACCACTATCGTGTATTGACAAAAATCAGAGGAAAAATATCAAACCTTAACAAAGATAAACATATGAAACAAGACAGAATTGAAACCGTTGCGAGAAAGTATATGAGACAAATGGGTGAGGAAATAGAGAGCCCGGAATCTGGGGAAAATGTGGGAAAATTGTGGACAACATGTAGAAACATAATAACTGAGAAGGCATAGGAAATACTGTGGAAAACCAAACCAGTTAGACAAAACGAATGGTTTAACGAGGAGTACCAAGAAGTAGCAGATAACAAAAATAGAGCATACCTAAAGACAAACAAGTTAGATGCACAAGATGAGCAAAGAAGGATTACCGGAACCTAAGAAGAGAAGAAAAAAGATTACGTAGAAGAAAAAAATACAATTTGAAGAAAAGCAGTTAGACAATATAAAATGGCTAGGAAATCAAAACGAAACTCGAATGTTCTACAGAAATATAAACAAAATCAGTAAAGAGTTTAAGCCAAGAATAGGGAACTGTAAGGATGGATAAGGAAATATCCTAAGTGATACGGCCTTAATCTTGAACCGATGGGATGAATTTTTCGACGCCAAATTTAACGGCCATTCTATCAAAGTATAACATCGTAGCAGATCAAAATAATTTGAATATTTTCAACCCAAACGAAAGACCACCTACCACTGAACAGGTTACCCAAGCCATTATTAAAGCTTCAAAATAATAAAGCACCAGGAACTGATCCAATTTGTAGTGAGCTCTACAAGAATGGTGGCGACGCCCTGCTACAAGCACTGCATAAACTTGTACTTTTTATCTGACCAAAATGAGACCATGCTTTGTGAATGGTCTCATGGCGTGATATTCCCATTACATAAAAAAGGCGATTAACTCGTGTGATAACTACAGAGGTATAACCCTGTTAACAACTGCTTACAAAATGCTAGCAAATTCTCTACGAAAAGCTACAAGTTCACACAGTTGCCATAATTGAAAAATACCAGGCCGGATTTACTCCAGAAAAATCAACAATTGACCAGATTCATTCAATAAGACAGATCCGAAAAGACAGATGAGGAAACATTGGAATTTAAAATTGAAACCCATCACCTATTCGTCGACTTCAAGGCCGCGTATGACAGTGTCAAGAGAACAGTACTATACCAATTAATGCGTAAGTTTGGTATACCAGAAAAACTTTTCCATTAAGTAGACTGACAATGTGTAACTTAAAAGCCAGCGTTAGGATACAGGTAGAAAATTTTCGATCCTTTGAGATAAAGGATGGTCAGACGAGGGGATACCCTGGCTTGCCTTCTATTTAACATTGCCTTGGAAAAAGCAGTCCAAAATATACGAATTGGAAACGGCGGCGAAACAGGTCGGTCTCGTCATCAACGAAGACAAAACCAAGTACATGTTGGTTACCAAGGATCATATAGCAAATAAGGAATGGGAAACAGCATTTGGAAGTCACAACTTTGAACGTGTTGACAGATTCACATACCTTGTACTCGCTAGAGACTACTGACAATAAAACAAGCGAAGAAATTAAAAGTCGAATAAACCTTACAAATATGGCATACTATGAACTCCAAAAACAGTTTCATTTAAAAAATATCCGAAGAAAAACTAAAATTATTATATATAAAACACTGCTAAGGCCGGTCCTTACATACCGGGCGGAAATATGTACTTTGACGCAGAAGGATTGTAACGTTATAAACGTCACATCTTTATAGATTTATATTTAAATAATTATTTTATTTTAATTTATTTATTAATTTATTAATTTCTTTACCTTCAGTTTCTTTTTTATTATTTTTTCATCAAAAAGTAGTTGGCACCCTCTTTCTCTTTCTGTCCCGTAGAATAAATATTCGCCCTCTCTCTATTTCTGTCCGGTATAATAAATATTCGCCCTCTCTCTTTCTGTCTGCTAGTAAATATTCTGTTCTATGTTGACAGAAGAGCTAACTCCATCATAGGCATACATCCTATGACATTCTGTGCTAACTTCATTGCAGTCCCTTACTACTTTCTGTCAATCACCCTTCATGGTGAAATTTGGTGGGATTATTTTTTGTCAGTAATCGAAATTTATAAAAGAAGGAAGGAATTATTATAAGCTTCATTGTATGGTCTGCAGAATTCTCTTGGAAGGAGTACTTTCATTGTAATCTATATTCTATAATTCTGGCAGCATTTTCAATATTGATAAACTCACTTCTTTCAAAGCCACGTTTTCAATTTTGTGCATGTAGGAATCTAACAGAATTTAGCTAATTTTAACAGCCATTTTAACTCTCTCATTGTATCCTTGCCATTTGCTATTTGTTTAATTATAATTTTGTAAAATAATTGGCAAGGAAGTTAAAACCCTCCTGATGTTTCTCTAATACAGGCTGTTTCATATTCTAGTTTATTGGGTTTATTGAAGATTTTATGAGATATTTCTGGAACTTTATCTAATAATTTATGAAAAATAACTGCAGCTGTATACAAGGCCTTCCCACATAATCAGCATCTGGAGGCAAGATATCGAACATAAACATCTAATTAGAAACGAGCAGTCCATCGATGCCATAAGTATCACTTCCAAATATATTTAATGTAAAACATTAGGCAGGGTTGTTTTTGCTATTTAAATATTATGTTTTATGTGTTAAATAAATATGATTATTTAAATAATCGTTTTATTTGCTACCAGCTAAGGGTTTATTGTTTAATTCATAGTTAAGACAAGACGAATTCACACTTGAGAGACTGAGCTAGACGAAGCATAGACGATAAGTTCCCATGATTGATTGGGGTATTATACTTATAATAGTATATCAGTTCTCTTTGGTAGTCTTATCGTCACAGAATGAAAGACTTTTGGGAATATTTGAGCGTAGATACTACGAAAAATCTTTGGAGCCATAAACGATCAAGGACAGTGGCACAAAATATTTAATTTCGAATTATACCAACTCTTTAATGAACCAGGTCGTAACTTTCATTAAAACACAGCAACTTAGAATAGTCATATAATACGAATAACTGACGACATGATTGCTACAAAGCTAACGATAGGAACAACTGTAGGAAGAAGAAGCAGAGGCTGACCGCAATTAGATGGTTAGATGGAGTTGAGACCGACTTAGTCAGGCCAAAAATAATGATGAAGAATTAATAGGAAACAAAATTAGTGGAAATACGAAAATATGAGTAGAAATAATAGGACGTTGATCAATCCAAGCAATAATTGTATTGTATTATAAAGCAGATAGTTTTATTTTTTTTACCTGTGACAATAAAACATGAAATAGCCAGATCCAGTAAAATATATGTACTTATCGTCCCCAAAATATTATGGTTGTGGAAGTTACAATCACGAGTTTAACGAAAACAGTATTCAACTGTGATGAAAAACGAAAAAATATAAAAAGTTTATTAAATATATAAAAATTTATTGTTGCTAATTAAATATTAAGTTAATATAGTTAAATGTAAAAGATTAAAAAGAAATAAGATTAACTAGTCTGGAGTTTTTCCAGCATTACCACTTGGGCGAATCAGTTACTATCAAGAATCATAAAAAAATAAAATCACTCCTTCCTTTTTGTACGATAGATTAGCAAGTTCTACTGTCACCGGCCAAATACCTATAAATCTATCACACCAATAAAGCTTTCCGTTAAAGCTTACTATGTAGCTTTATATAGCGATTTTAATGTATTTTTGTTTCCGTCAAGACTTTTAAAAAGGAACTGAACTTGTTTCATTGCTTCTGGAAGTGCTCTGTATTTTACAAGGAAGAAAATGTAAAGAAGACTAGAGTTTACGTTCTATACTTCGTTAAAAAACAAAGCAGTTTGATACTAAGGTACTAAGAAACTTTTACTAGGTAGATAGATAGATAGATGGTTTATTGGTAATAAATGAATACAAAAGTATTTTTTACATGTCAAAAAAAATAAAATATAGGTCAATATAGTTAATATACACATAAATATAAACACAAAACATTGATACAGTGTTTTAAATTATACTGTTGACAATTACAAAAAATTAAAATCGGAAGTAAAATACTCCTCATGTGTAAAAAAGGTATTCACTATAAGGTAATTATTAATTTTTGCCTTAAACTGATGAAAATTAAGAGCTGTTATTCTATCTGGCACTAAGTTGTAGAATTTTATGGCTAAATACCTTGAACCATTTCTGGATCTCTCAAGACGGCTGAATTCCGGTACATATAAGATTATTGTTAAATCTGGTGGGATAAATTTGAGATTCGCCTATTTTGGGATATGGAGATTCCATATTTCGTATTTGCAATGTTGCCAGATTTTTAGTATCTCTTATATTACTAGTAACTTTGGTTTTTCAAATGCATCACCCTGTATATTCAGTCATTATTGGAATCTAATATTAAATACGAGTTTAACCATATGTAACACTGATGAGTTTATGTAGTCTGGAAGGTCTTAAATACATAAAACAGAAGTCTGGCAACGCCTAAATTGTTTCAATACATTTTTTAATACTAACTATATTCAAATACATTAAAACGTAACAATTGATAGTTTAGAATATTTTTTAACATAATAGTTACGTTATTAGGTGTTCAACATGTGCTCCATTTGTGAGTTGACATCACTCTAATCGATGGTAGAATGCGTCTACCACCTTGTCTAGAAATTATTCGAGATTCATCGATAATTCATTGCCTTAGCTATGCAAGACTTGCTGGTTAAGTTTTGTAAACTGAATTTTTCAAGTATCTCTAATAAAAATAATTTTTAGGATTGAGATCGGGTGAACGTGGAGGCCATTCAATTCTACCTTGTCTACCAATTTATCGTCCGGGAAATATCTCATCTAAATAACGCCGAACATTTACACCAACTAACTGACGTTAAATTTCTTTCGATAAAAAATGGCCCAATTAAATAAGTACCTACTATAACTGACCATACATTAAATTTTTGTGTTCTTTGAGTATGGTTTTCACGCATTCAGCGTGAATTTCACACGAGTTCAGCTATTCAATACGAGTTCAACCATATGTTCACTTGATTTTATGTAGTCTGAAAGATCTTAAATACATAAAACAGTACAAAATATGTAGATTTTAATGAATTTAAATATTTAAATGGAGAATGCTGTGATTTTGACATTTGTTCACCATTTAAATTATGAACTAAAATTGACAGTAGTTGTGGTTTAAAAAGTTCTGCAATTTAATTTGCTTCTCTAGAATGCCGTTCTCTAAACCGTTCTCCTATTCATAAGACGACGGTACAAAAAACTGTAAGGCGATTTGAGGAATCTGGAGAAGTAAAAGATAGATACCGATTAGGTTGACCGAAACGAATTATCAATGACAACAAAACTTCAGATATAAGCAAAGTTTTGTTGAAGATCCACATACATCCCCAGACAGGGTTGCACAGTCTTACGTTTATTACGTAAAAATAAATTTAAATCATACAAAATTAACTTATTGCAAGAATTAAGTGAAGATGACTTTGGTCGTAGATTAGAGTTTACTGAGGTAATGATGGATAAAATTGAAAATTATTAAAATTTCGTTAACAGAATATGTTTTTCCGATGAAGCAACTTTTACACTTTGTGGAAGTGTAAATCGACACAATTTCAGGTACTGGTGTGAGGTAAATTCACACTGAAGACTGAATGCGTGAAAACCATACTCAAAGACCACAAAAATTAAATGTATGGTCAGATATAGTAGTTATTTATTCAATTGGGTCTTTTTCTGTCTAAAGAAATTTAACGTCAGATAGTTGATGTAAATATTCAGCGATATTTAGATGAGATATTTCCTGGACGATAAATTGGTAGACAAGGTAGAATTGAATGGCCTCCACGTTCACCCGATTTCAATCCTAAATATTATTTTTATTAGGGATACTTGAAAAATTCAGTTTACAAAACTTAACCAGCAAGTCTTGGAGGGCTAAGGCAACGAATTATCAATGAATCTCGAATAATTTCTAGACAATCATGGAGAAATTTGGTAGACGCCTTCTACCATCGATTAGGGTGCTGTCAACTCACAAATTGAGCACATTAATAACGTAACTACTATGTTAAAAAATGTTCTAAACTATCCATTGTTACGTTTTAATGTATTTAAAAATAGTTAGTATTAAAAAATTTATTTAAACAATTTAGGCGTTGCCAGACTTGGGTTTTATTACTAATGTAATTACTCAAACAGTAGAAGAGAACAAAGGTTTAAAGATAATAAAAAGAAAACTTACGCAAAGTAAAAAAGAAATATACAAGCTGAGAGATAAAGACGGAAAGGCAACAACAGATAAACAAAACATTCTGAAAATAACTAGAGAATTTTATAAAGACCTCTATACCAGCCAAAGACCACAAGACAATTTCCTGACACGAGTAAAGACTCTCATAAATCAGGGATCGGAAATACTTTTACCCATTACTGTGTCAGAAGTAAGAGCAGCTTTAAAGGAAATAAAGAACCATCGATCGCCTGGTGATGATGGACTCGTTATCGAGGCAATAAAAGCAGGTGGAGAAATTTTATTAAAATCAGTAAGCGAACTGTTTACTAAATGCTTACATGCGGGTACAATTCCAAAAGACTGGAACAATGCAGTAATAGTCTTGTTACACAAAAAAGGCGATATTACTAAATTAGAAAATTATAGACCCATCAGCCTCTTGACACATATGTACAAACTCTTTATGAAAATCTTAACAAAGAGGCTAACACCTAAACTTGATTTCTATCAGCCCAAAGAACAGGCAGGCTTCAGGGCAGGATATGGCACAAATGACCATTTGCATACCATAAAGATCTTAATAGAAAAGTGCATCGAGTCCAACATACCACTGGTTCTTGCATTTGTCGATTACGAGAAGGCTTTTGATTCTGTAGAGTTTGAAACAATACTGGAAGCCCTAAATCAAAGCCGAATAGATTACAGGTACACGACACTAATCAAAAACATCTATCAGAACGCTACATCAAGTATACGACTGCACGAAGACACAGAAAAATTCAGCTTAGGACGAGGAGTTAGACAAGGAGACAATATTTCACCAAAATTGTTCACGGCAGCTCTAGAGTCAATATTTAAGGGTACTCAATGGCAAGATATGGGCATCAATATAGATGGAGAAAGATTAAATCACCTAAGGTTTGCAGATGATGTTGTATTAATCGCAGATAACTTACATGATACAGTTACTATGATGCATTCGCTTAAAAGTCTGTCTGAAAGAGCAGGATTAAAGATAAACTTTGAGAAAACTAAAATTATAACAAATCTCGTAATGAGTGGAAATATAACTATTGACAATAATACCATACAACAAACAGACACTTACAAATATCTGGGACACGAAATCAAAATAAGCAGAGACAATCAAACACATGAAATACAGAGGCGAATAGGTCTAACATGGGCAGCATTTGGCAAATTAAGCCATATTCTAAAAAGTTCAATTCCCATGTGTCTCAAGCGAAAGGTTTATAACCAATGTGTTTTACCTGTACAAACTTATGGAGCAGAGACTTTAACACTCACGCAAAAATCTGCGAATAAACTTAGAGTTACACAACGAGCCATGGAACGTGCAATGCTGAACGTGAGCCTTCGAGACCACATAACAAACCAACAAATCAGACGAAGATCAGGAGTTCAAGACGTCATCGAAAGAACCACGACGCTTAAGTGGAACTGGGCAGGGCACTTAGCCAGAACACAAGATGGACGGTGGACAAGACGTATTATGGAATGGAGGCCCAGAAATTATAAAAGAAGCCGAGGACGACCACCGACTAGATGGACCGATGACATTAAACGTGTAGCGGGAAACTGGCTACAAGCGGCCCAGTGTAGAGAACACTGGAAAGAATTGAGGGAGGCCTATGTCCAGCAGTGGACGCGATTGGCTGATTGATGATGATGATGGTGAGACTTGGGTTTTATGTATTTAAGACCTTCCAGATTACATAAAATCATGAGTGTTACATATGGTTGAACTCGTATTGAATAGGAGATTCCAATAATGACTGAATATACAGGGTGATGTATTGGAAAAACCAAGGTTACTAATAATATAAGAAAAACGGCAAATCTGGCAACATTGTAAATATCAAATATCCCAAATATCTCCGTATCCCAAAATAGGTGTATCTCAAATTTTGTACAATTATGATTAGCATTTTACGAGACAATTACCTGTTTCCAGACTTTTGGGCCACTCTGTATATTAAAAAGTGTAAAGGTTATTGAACTTACGTTATTGAGATTTGTCTTTCGTGGATGTTCTACTCACAGGTGACAAATTTACGCACCACTCATTGATTGAGTCAAATATTAAGAATAACATGGTGTAAAAGAGCAAATTGACAAATTATTCTATACACTAACACATAAGAAAAAGACAATTACAAACAGTTTAAAAAGCCGCGAGTGCCGGCCAACTGTGGAATGTGAGGTTAAGAGTAAATGTCATTCCTGGACATTGCAAATGACACTACTTCTTCTTATTTTCTTTTTCTTATGTAGTACTACTACTGTTACACATCAAAATTTACCAAAAAGTTGTATTGAAGTTTAAAAACAAAATTGTATACTAAAAACTTTAAGATAGACTGAAAACTGGAAACCTTACAATGAAACATCATTGGATTAAGAATGGTTATCCAAATATAATAGGTAGGAGTAAATAATGCTTAATCGATTTATGTCAATCCTTTTGTTCATTGCATTAGCATTTTGAGAGAAAAATGTTATTAGAGGTAGATTTTAACCGTCGCTGTGCCGAAGAATAAATTTATTTTGGTAGGTAGTACGTTTTATGGACCGTTGTACATGCAACATGGGACTAATTTTTAGTGGTACAAAAAATATACCACTACGTCAAAGAGTTAAACCGTTGCAGAAACCTAAAGATAATGTGCAATTAATCAATATTTATGGTCAAAAACTTCAATTAAACTGATTTTTTTATATATTTGCTTTTTTAGTTCGTCACTTAGAAATGTATTCCCTATAACTCTATATAAATTACCATTCCACATTCTCGGTTTTTGTATTCGCAGCGTTTTACGGAACATATACCCCACGAATAAAGAGCTTCTAGTGTATATTATGTAAACTTTAGAATCAAAAATATTCAAAACATTTATTTTTAGATACCTACTGCAAAATATTTGGGTATAATATTGGACGCTCAACTTCGATGGAAAGCTCATGTCAAAAATAAAATAGAAGAACATGGATAAAATACGGAAAAATTTATTTACTTGTTGGACAATAGTATCAGTTTCTACCATATACCAGCAATTACTGAACTATCCCTAAACTAAATCTATAAACCCACCAACTTCTCAAGAAGGAAGAAAATATCTGACCTGAGATTACTAAGATTCAAAAAATAACAATCTATATCAACAGCATTTGAAAAAAACTAACTATAATATAAAAAACGTTACAAATTAAATAAATGAATCTCAATATTGAATACACGATACTGTAATAATATTATAATTTTATTGCCTGAGAGAATAATTATATCATTACTTATACAAATTGCAAGAACACCTGGAGAATAAAAGCTTAAGGGCTAATTAACCTTTAAAAGTATTTTTAATGAGAAGGAAACAATTTTAATGTATTTTTTTATATCAAATGAATAAATAATATAGGTAGTGATTGTCGTAAGACCATTCAGTAAAATCAGATTTAAGTGTATATTTACAAGACTATGATATATATTTTAGAACTGTTGGCAAGTTTTCAATTTACAAAGTACATTTTTAATTAAAAAAAAGTCCAGCGCACCACTAATAAAACCAAAATAAACAAGATTCAACAACATTGTCTCCTTTTTGGGTGAATTTCAACGCGTGTCTAAGAATCCATTTTTTTGTAGAACTTTTATCTTTAGACGTAATGTAAGAAAAAGAAGACCAATATCTATCTTTGGACTTTAAATAAGCTCCACTTTCCACAATAAACCCTGAATTTGCTTCGAATCTCTTCAATAAACATATTTGTGAGAGACTTCGAATCGAGACTCATTAGTAACGTGTCGATAAATTTCAGCTCCGAATAAAACGTGTTTTTTGTTGGTTTATACCAAAACTTTAAATACAAGTTTGTACTAAGAGTGAAATTAAAGTGTCTTCTAATTACAGAAAAGAAAAATTGTAAGTACAATTTTTATTTGATCCAGATAAAACCATTTAAAGAATTTTATTGAAAACTAAACAGAAGATCTATTTTTATTTCAAATAAAAACGCCGATAAGCCGGCTTAATTACCTTAAGTCAGTAGCGGCTCTAGTATAATTATACTAAATGAAGAAATTAAAAATTAAAAATGGATAACAATTTAAAAACAGACACAGTAATCACCAAACCATTATTATCATCTTCAACACCAACCTCTTCTTCAACATTAACCTACTCTAATGCCGTAAGCAGCTTTAACTTTCCATCCAAAGAACAAGCAATTGTTTTGTCATCAGTACCAGATATAAAAATACACGAATACATAACAGCAATAGGAACTTTAGTACAACCAAAAAATATCATCTTTGCGTCCAGAATTTCAAATAACAGAGTATGCATATATCTCAGTAACACTACAATCCTAGAAAAATTACTACATAATCACAAATCCGTTTCAATACAAGGAAACGACATAGAAATTAGAAGATTAATTACTCCTGCGAGCCGACTTGTGATATCAAATGTCTGCCCCAGTATTCCAAACACTATTATCGAAGAAGAGCTCAAAAAATTGGAGCTTATTGCAGTGTCTAAAATAACATTTTTAAAAGTTGGCATGCCTGAATCTGAATACAATCATATATTAAGCTTTAGACGTCAAGTATTTGTTGCTCCAACAACTAATAATCATATCCCAAATTCACTTCTAATATCTCATGACAATACCCCCTACAGAATTGATCTTTCCTTAGATGGCCTAAATTGCTCTAAATGTAATACCACAGGACACAAAGATGAAAACTGCACTATCGAACCAATTAATTTACAAAATATTGACCAGCTATCTCAATCTATAAATGTTAATATTTCTGAAACAGAAAATTATCCAATAAATAAAACATCCCTTACATCAGAAACCGCAACTGCTCATCAACCCAGTACTCCTGCTGCTACTTCCTCAAACAGATCACTACCAAATACCTCCTCCAACTCACAAAACCTACCTGAATCACTATCTAATAATACCAACATAATATCACACACTTCTATAAAAAGACAAATGTCAACATCTCCTGAAATAATAGAGTCAGAAAATCAAGAAATAATAATTCCTGCTCCAAAGAAATCTGCACCTAAAAGGATCAAAAAAGCTTTGAACATCGAAACCTCAATGAAACCTATAGAAGCCATTTTATCCTCAGCTACTATTCCTTACACACTAAGATACACAGAACTATGCGACTATATTACAAATGCTATAGGTTCAAAGTTTCCTGAAAACGTAGCAAAGGATTATACAAATGACCTACAAGGACTTAGCGCTGAATTGCAAATGGTACACACAAACACAAACGATCGACGTCTTAAAAACAACATTTCAAGAATCTTAAAAAAGATACATGGAACAGACAACTCTTCTATTACTGAGGAAGAAAGCGACAGCAACTCTATCCAATAACCAAATTCATAGTTCAATGGAATTTGAATGGCTTTTACAGCCATATCGAAAACTTAAAAATATTAATCAATGAATTCTCACCTCTAGTAATATGTTTACAAGAAACACGACTTTCTAATAATAATGTAAAATTGAAAAACTATAGACCATACATCAGAAATAGACCAGTGCAGCAAATAGCTAGTGGTGGTGTTGGCATCTTTGTGAAATCTACGGTCGAATCCAAAGAAATTCCGTTAGATACAAATCTGGAGGCTGTTGCAGTATCAATAATTCATCATTTCAAAATTAACATTTGCAGTGTATATTTACCACATCCGGAAGAATCCACACTCCTGGAACTACAAAAAGTGATAGAACAAATTCCATCTCCTAAACTAATTCTTGCTGACACAAATTGTCATAACGAATCTTGGGGATCTTTGAAAACTGACAAAAATGGCAAAACTCTATTAGAAATAATTAACAACCTTATAATGGTGCTATTAAACACAGGAATGCCTACCCGTTTCAACTCATACAATGGCACGTTTTCAACCATCGATTTATCCCTCAGCAATTCAACTTTAGCACCACTACTTGAGTGGAATATACTTTCACACTTATTTGACAGCGACCATCTACCAATTTTGATTACTCATATTAAAGACACAAAGATTAATACAAAACCATATGAAACATGGAAGTTAAAATCGGCGGATTGGGAAAAGTATACTAGTTTAATAACTGAACGGACGAAAGACTTTAAAATATTAGAAGATATAAACATCACAATATCAAATTTTAATGATATCCTAATAGATTCAGCCAGAGAAGCCATTGGAAAAACTAAAGCTACCACAAAAACACCTCTGCCCTGGTGGAATATCGAAATAGAAACTTCCTTGAAACAAACAAAACACTCCTTTAATATATTGAAAAAACACAATTCCGAAACTAACTTAGCTAGATTTAGAGCGTTAAGAGCGAGGTCCAGATTTTTAATCAAAAAATCTAAAAAAGAAAGCTGGGCCAATTATGTCTCATCAATAAATTCATCTACACCAATAAGTGATATTTGGCAGAAAATAAGGAAAATAAAAGGCTCAACCAAAATTAATCATATTGACACCATTGCTACTGATAACTTAATTACGTCAGATAAACTAGAAATTGTAGAAATCTTAGCTGATCACTATCAACTATATTCGAGCAATGATCAATACAACTCTACATTTTTAAAACACAAAGAAAAAACCGAATTATCACAAATCAAAAGAGAAGATATTTTATGCCCTCTCAATATACCGATTACAATAGAGGAGTTAAACGAAAGCTTAGGCAATGCTAAAAAAACTTCTTCAGGACCTGATGATATTCCAACAATATTTATTGAGAAACTACCTGAAACAGTAAAGAAAATTTTAGTTGACATCTTTAACAATATTTACACAAATAAAACGTTTCCTTCAATATGGCGTCAAGCAATTATCATTCCTTCTTTAAAAATGAATAAGCCAAAAACCTTACCATCCTCCTATCGTCCAATATCTCTCACCAGTAACATTTGCAAAGCAATGGAGAGAATATTGAGTAAAAGACTGAAATGGCACTTGGAAATGGAAAAACTTTTTACTCCAATACAAAGCGGATACCGTTCAGACAGATCGACAGCTGATAACATTGTTGCACTAGAATCCGAAATACATAAAGCATTTACAAATCAACAAAAAGTAATTGCAATATTTTTCGACATTAAAAAAGCTTTCGACACAACATGGAAGCATTATATCCTCAAAATTATGAAAAACTGGAAAATAGATGGTAACTTTCTCGCTTTCACCAAAAATTTTCTTCAAAACAGGTCCATACAAGTAAAAACGAATGGATTCATGTCAACATCAAAATCACTTCATAATGGAATTCCTCAAGGATCGGCCTTAAGTCCACTATTATTCTTAATAGCAATAAATAATATAACAAACCACATAAAGCTTCCCGTAAAAGCTAATCTTTTTGCTGATGATCTAGTAATATATGTTAAAAGTAAAAATATAGAATTAGCTACGCAAATTTTACAGAGAACATTAAACAGCTTAGAAATGTGGTCTTTAGAGACTGGTTTAACTTTTTCAACTGAGAAGACTAAAGTAATAATGTTTGACAAACGAAGAGCAGAATACAACTTAAACTTGTATCTAAATGGCCATCCTCTAAAACAAGTCCGTGAAATTAAATTTTTGGGTGTAATATTTGACTCACAACTCACATGGACTTCACATATCAACAATTTGATCAGATCCTGTCAACAAGGAATAAACTTACTAAGAGTTTTATCCAATCATAAATGGGGATCAGATACTAAAATTCTTCTTAATTTATATCAGACATTAATAAGAAGCAAACTCGACTACGGATGCATCTGTTATGAAACAGCAAATAAAAATCAACTAAAAAAACTGGATGTTATTCAAACCACATCTCTAAGACTAATCTTTGGGGCCTTTAGAACTACTCCAATAAGAAGCCTTCAAGTGCTAGCAGGAGAAATGCCACTATACCTCAGAAGACAATATCTATCACTATGCTACGCTTCAAGAATTCTAAGCGCAAAGTATCATACCTTTCTCGCAAGTTTAGTATCGGAAGAATCACTAGAACAATACACAAATTACACCACCAAGACAGTACCATTTTACGAACGAGTTAAAAGATTACCGTATTATATCAATCAAATTACCTTGGCACCCATAAAAATATACCAAACACCTCCCTGGACAGTTTCTTTACCAATAGTAGACCTCTCCTTACTTAATCATGATAAGCATTTACACAATTCTGCAGAGATCAGGCTTCAGTATCATACAAATTTACTCAAATATTCCACTCACAAATTGTTTTTCACTGATGCCTCCAAAACTTGCAACGGAGTAGCAGCTGCTACTGTATCAGAAAACTTAATTTCTGCCACTAGATTAACTCACGGCTGTAGTATTTATACTGCAGAGCTACAAGCAATACTTGACGCACTATATCATTGTAAAACCATAAATGAAAAACAAACACTAATATTATCAGATTCATTAAGCTCTTTACAGGCCATTAAACATGTTTATCCCACACACATCAATCTATTCCTAATTAAGGACGCGTTGCAACAGCTCCAATTTTCTGGGAAAATTATATCATTTATGTGGGTCCCATCCCATGTCGGAATATCTGGTAATGAGCTAGCAGACAAGACAGCGTTTGAAGCAATAACCAATATGAACATTCCGACCACAACAGATATACCAATATCAGATACTAAGACTTTATTAAAGACTCATGTGAATAAAATATGGCAAGAAATATGGGATCAAACAAACACAAATCTTAAAAATATCAAACCAGACGTATCCTCAAAAAATCTTAATATACCACCAAAACGAAAAGACCAGGTAATTATCAGCAGACTCCGACTTGGGCATACACGACTTACACACGGCTACATAATCTCCAAAGAACCACTACCAATGTGCCAAAGATGCCAAACACCTTTCACAGTCAACCATATATTAATAGAATGTCCAGAGTACACCTCAACCAAGGCGATATTCAAGATACCCAACAGCCTGAAAGAAGCACTGGATATAAAATTCAATGAAGTTCTGTCTTTTTTAAAACACTGTAAACTCTATAATAAATTGTGATTTAATTTTTGTTACATTTACATACATGTACATAATACCATATTGTTGTAAGTCATGACTTTTAAAAAGTATCTTATTTTCTATATTTGTATCATAAACCTACCGCTAATAACCCTAGTGGTTGATGCGGATAAATAAAAATAAAAAAAAAAAAAAACATATTTGTGACACCCGTAATCAGACGCTAGATCGCTATTTGCGCTAGATCTAAAAAATGCGATGGATGCGAAAGCTATTCAGAGTCCAATAATTATTCATTGTTGCGATTAACTTATAACATGTGGTAGCATTATGTTCAAAATAACACAGTTCCAAAAATATCAAGATAACTAACAATAAAACACTGAAAACTTTGTTTTCAAACTTCCACAAACATTTATTTTAACTCTTATCACTACAGCGGTTTCGGCTGATTGCCTTTCTCCCTAGAATCTGCCTTTCCTAGTATCCCTCCTACAGAAACTTTTATTCTAGTAAAAAACCTTTTAGACCAAAATAGTACAAATCCAATAATTACATCTAAAATTTTACATCTTCTTGAAGTTTGCATAAACCAGGACTACTTTGAATTTAATAATCAAATATATACAAATAGCAGTGCAGGACTCATAATGGGCAATCCTCTAAGTGCATTGGTATCAGATATTTTTATGGATCATCTAGAGACAAAGATTTCAAAACATCCGGTATTTAAACAGTTTTTATATTGGTGGAGATACGTAGACGACGTACTAGTATGTATCACAGGAACTAACAGGCAACTCGACCAATTTTTATCGTATATTAATTCACTTCATAGCCATATTGAATTTACAATAGAAACAGAACATAATCAATCTATAATTTTTTTAGATTTAAAAATTATCAGATTTAAAAACAAACATGACTTCTCCATATTTCACAAACCTACCCATACTGACACGACTATACACAATTCATCATCCCATCCAACACAACATAAACTGGCAGCATATCATAGTATGTTACATAGATTAACAAAAATTCCGATGTCAAAATACAACTTTGAGACATAATTAAATATAATTAAGCAAATAGCAGTAAACAACGGATACAATGAACAAACAATTAATAAAATGTTAACTCAAAAAGTACACAAGAAAGCCCTGAAATTAGTTTTTCCACCACCAGAGAAAAAACCCAGTACCTTCTGTTCGATTACATATACAGGCAAAATTACAACAAAAATAGCGAAACACATAAAAAAGAAAGGAATAACACCAGCTTTCCGAACAAATAACAACCTTGGTAAATATATCAAAAACAACAAGAGCCAAAATAAAAAACACTTACACATTGGTGTGTACAAACTTAAATGTGGCGACTGCCCAAAAACTTACATCGGTCAAACTGGTAGAAACTTTAACAAACGAATAGCAGAACATAAAAGGGCTTTCAATAATAGAAAAAGAGATTCTACATACGCACTTTACCTTCTAGATCACAATCATTCTTTAAACGACGAATTTAAAATTCTTCACATTCAAAATAAAGGCCTTAAGCTATCCTTGTTAGAATCTAGGGAAATCAACAAATTAAAAACACAGATATAATTCTGAATGACCAACTTGAGACAAACAGTTCCTCCCTCCTCAACCTATTTCATTAGAGACTATAAAGTGTAAACGCATGCCAAAAATAGATCACTTGAAAAAGGCAATCAGATGAAACAGGTGTAGTGATAAGAGTTAAAATAAATGTTTGTAAAAGTTTGAAAACAAAGTTTTCAGTGTTTTATTGTTACATAAAATGAATTTCCATCAAGTAACAGTCGAATCCATCAATTATATCAAGATATAGCCATATGTTAAATGCTTTTAATCTTCTTCACATATCTTCATTTAAGACCACAATTTAAGACCATAAAAAGGACAGAAAAGGTAGAATCGCAGCATTTTTACTTTTAGACCAAGTAGGAGCATATGCCTCCTGAAAAAGGTTCCTATACAGTTGATCCAGCATTTCAGATGCGCAATTCCGTGCTATTCGATTAAACACTTTTTCGTAATCAACCAGACATGCGTATAAGTCACAAGTGACGTCTCGGCTTCTCTGGAATAAGATTATACTAATAAGACAGTGGTATAAACTCTGTTAGAATCTTCTTCTTCTGTTAAGAATTTAACCATACTGTTATTATTTCTCCAGAGTATATGTTGTTGAGTATCTTCGTCAGTATTACTATTGATTAGTTGTCTATTAGTATGAGTAATTTGGCTTGTATATCATTCGGGCCTGCTACTTTAACATTGTTATTTAGCAGTGTTATTGTAAAATAAAGTTCCTGCTGCAATATTTTTGGTCCACGTTTACCTCCTCTTCTATCTCAAAGGTGTTATTTCCTTGGTCTTAAAACAGTTTCTCGATATATATTTTTTCCACATTCTTATTTTACTTTGTTTGTCCAATAAAATGTTTCCAGAAGACTCAGTTAGATTTCCTTCTGTCTCCGTCTTAGTCTAACCTTGAGTTCTTTATCTTTCCTATGTACATTATCTATGCGTTGACCCTAACTCTTACAAAAAATTGTTTACCGCCACTGGAAGACCAAGAATAAAGCTGAATGGTCATCAACTATTTCTTGCCTACAATCCAATTTCAATCCTGAATCCAGTAAGATTTTTGGTGTAACCCTGGATCGAGCCTTTACACACAAGAAACACCACCATAAGGTTAAACATAAAGTTGCTGCCAGAAATAACATATTACGGAAACTAACAGGTACTTCTTGGGAACGGGCGTAATTTCAGACACTAAAAACTACTGCTGTCAACCTATATTACTCCGCTGCGAAATATGCTTGACCGGTATGATAGAGATCATACCACATCGGTCATGTAGATACAGCTCTACATGAAGCTTGCCGCATTACCACGGGCTTTATGAGACCGACCCCAATCAACAAGGTGTACTGTTTAATCGGCATAGCACCGCCCAATATTAGAAGTGAAGTAGTAGCTCGTAAGGGAAAACATGAAGTATTCACCTCACAGCCTCTCTATGGGTACCAATCACTAAAACCAAATCCAGGACGGAGTCAAGCCTAGTAATTATACTGAGCTTGTGGAAAGTTAAAAGTGATAACAGTAATGCATAGATGATGCCCCCCGAGAATCTCTGACCTAGATACAAAGAAGCACGGGCGTCATGGAAAGAGCTCAATAAACTTCGTGCTTGGATGACAAAATCCAGATACCGAATAAACTTTGGCTTTCTCTGTGAGTTGGACCTATGCTGCCGTCAGGAATAACCTACAGAACACTTTTTGGTCTGTCCTTTATGCCTAGCCAAATACTCAATGGAGCGCCTGGTTTGCTATGTGCCAAAAGCGCTTGAAGTCGCCAATTTTCAGCTAACTAATGTCTATTTTAAAATAAAAATTTTAAATTAAATTTAAAACGAGTTCTTGTCCTTATGGGGTAAGAATTTTTTTAACCATAATCTAAAAACATCAATAAAATATTCCATTTTTATCATTTCTTTTACTTTTGCGGAAACAAAACCATTCCTTAACTGTGAAAATGAGGTTAACTTTGTATGTAAATAATTGACAAAATAAAATACCTCCTCCTTTTCCTCAGTCCTAATCCCTTTTGGGATGTCGTGACACCATAAGGCCTTTACCGATTTTTCACGATTTCCCTCCATCCGTTTCTGTCCTAGGCTAGTTGTTCGGATTCATGTAACACTTGGTTAATCAATATTTTTATTTGATCTACCCAACGGCTTGGAGATCTTCCCCTAGGTCTCTTTCCTTAAACTCTACCCTCGACTATCAGTTTTTCCATTGTACCTGTTCTTCTAGCAATGTGTCCAAAATACTGCAAATATCTATGTTGTATTTGTAAGCAATCTATCCTTTACTTTAAGTTGTTCGAATATCGATAGGTTAGTGCGATGATCAATTCAGGATATTTTCAACATGCGGCGGCATACATACATTTCAAAAGCGTCCAGTTTATTTATATCCGCCTTCTTTAAGGTCCATGTTTCGGATGCATATGTGCATCATATCTTTTCTACTAATAGTCAATCTTCTACGTATTTCTTTGTCACACCCTCCGTCATTTGTTATTAGGGACCCCAGGTATATGAAAGTATTTATTACTTCAAAGCCCCCAATTTCTTTAATGTGTTGAATATTATTCCGAGCTCTGTCTACTATCATGATCTTTGTCTTACTCCTATTTAGCTTTAGTCCATATGTTTTGCTTTTTTCCTCCAAACATCTCATTATGTCTTCCATTTCTTCTTAATTTGCCGCAATTATTAAAGAGTCAACTAAAATAAACTTACCATAAAATTTCAAGAACCATGGTTTAAGGAATAATAGGATACTTAAAGGAATTGACTGAATTAAAGGATTGAATGAGGATTGAATTGAATTTGAAGAATTAGAAGAATTAAAGGATAATTGACTGTAATGGGGGTACAGAGCGTGATGTACATGAAAGAATAAATAAGGCTCGCAACGCCTACAACATGCTTAACAACATATGGAAATCCAGGATTTACCCAACTAAAACGATATTAAAAATCTTCAACACAAACGTAAAAGCTGTATTACTGTATGGCTGCGAAACGTGGAAGATATCAGCCCCATAGTACACCAATTACAAGTTTTCATCAATAGAGCGTTACGAAAAATCCTTCGTATATTTTGGCCTAACCGAATCTCCAATGAAAATTTATGGAACCAAAGCAACCAAGAAAATGTCATAAAGCAAATAAGGCGAAGAAAATGGAGATGGCTGGGCCACACACTCCGTAGACCGCCAAATGACATTGCCAGGACAGCGCTGGATTGGAATTCCCAAGGCCGACGGAAAGTAGGCAGACCTAAGGGAACTTGGAGAAGGACAGTACTGGACGAAGGGAGAAAAATGGGAAAATCCTGGCTTGAAATCAAAGCACTAGCCAGAAATAGAGTTCGCTGGAGACACTTTGTGAAAGCCCTATGTTCCTCTTAGGAATCTTGGGACTATATATATGGTTTAAAGAACCATGGACTTAACTGTATATATGGAACGTTGAGTAGTAAAAAAAGCTATAGAATATTGTCAACACTTAGATTTAACATAAATTCTTCATCCAATATATACTTTGAAAAATCATAGAGTGATAGTGTTAAGAATACAAGAGTATGAGATTAAAAAAAGAGATAGACCGAAAGAAAGAGATAAATTTTGCTACATTCCTCTGCTAACATAAGAAAAAAGCGTACAAACGTCATATAACTGCACCACAATCATTCATTGTCATACAATAGTGTTAATACAAATTATTTTCCAATATGTATATATCATTACGCCCTACGTCTTAAACAGACTTTACTATTATGATTTTATATTTTCATCCATGACCTTACAAATAATGAGATAACGATATATGATTTATTAAACAGCAATTATGTAACAACAATGCAAAATGACTTAATTCAATGGCATTGTCTATTGTTAGGTGTTTTTAATACCATCGTAAATCTTGTTCAACACAAAACAATCTAAACTATGACTGCAAATCAACATATACTGTATTCGCAAAAAAAGCAGAACCCAATTTTAAGACGGCTTAGAAATTGACAGTTGTGCGTTCATCCTTATGTAGTTTAGTAATTACGGGTAGTTACCAACTGACATTGTGATACGATTTAAATCTGTGTCCCAAAAATATTTATAAGAATTCGGCATTTTAAAAGGAAACAATGGATATAAATATAATAATTGCTAACATTTATTCAAGTATTTGATAATTTTGTTTAACTCAACACATGTACATCCAGATAGCACTGATGATGGAATATTAATCTCAAAAACGTTCTGTGATGTAGCCCAAAAGGGTTTTTAATATTATACCTTTTAAAAAAAATTTTTAAATAATTTTTTTTCATGGTATACAGCCAGCTAGAATAATTTAGTTCTCTTGTGAATTTTAAAAACTTACCAGAAAAATAATGGAGAAGGTAAACAGTTTGGGGAAAACAGATTTATTTAGCGTATTTTTAAAACGTAATATATTCTGTACAGGGTGAGGATAAAGTATGGAACTAATAAATGCCTTTGAAACAAAAAAGTCTTTATTTATAAAACTTTACATACAACTACAAGGACATATCTGACGCAATTTTTTTTGTTACTACTTTACTCCGGTTTCACTGAAAATTTTCTCAACCTGTATATTTTTGCAGATTTTAAAAGAACTTGTTATTCCTAATTCATAATATCACGTTTGGTAAGAAAAGTTGGTTAAAACAAGAACTCACTTTACAGTTAAAGAATGGGTGAATTTATATACTATAATATTATTATTATATTATATACTATTATACGACCAATGAGTATATTCTTCAAATTGTTCGCTGTTCACTTCCTGAAAATGTCACCCTTTCCAAGACTTTTTTTGCATTCTTCTACTGAATTCTTTGTTTCAAATACTGCAAACATGTTGAGTACCCAATGTCAAAACGTGATTTTAGATAACCCCAAAGTAAAAAGTCTAAGGAATTAAGGTGCGAAGACTAAGCAGGCCATTCTATGAATCCTTTACATCCAATCCACCGATTTTATAAATTTGCATTAAAAGAATTTCTAACCTATTGATAATAGTGGGGATGCGCTCTATCTTGTTGAAACCAAAAATTTTGTGGTAACTGACAATTCTGTTAAAGTAGTCACAGTAAATTTAAATATTTGTTAACAGTCGCGATTTCGGCAATGAAAAATGGGTCTATACGCCTATTTTGGATAATTTCTATTCAAACATGCAGCTGTTTTGGATGCTGTTCTAACACAATCACCATAACCGATGAATATTTAAATAGGATCTGTTTTACTTAAATATACCATTTTGATTCTACAACTTAAAATAAATTGGTTTATCAACTGTTACTTACTAGATAGTACTCGCTTATCTCTTATTATATTATTTCCTCTTCTTCTTCTTCCTCTTTGTAAGTAATTCTGCTTTTAAATTGGCGGATTAATACCTCTATGGAAGATTGTCATTCCATCTTTTACTCGGTCGCCCCATACTTCTTCTGCCGATTGGTGACTTATATCTTGCTATTTTGACGACACGAGTCTCCTCCATTCTACTTATGTGGTTATTTAATTATTTTTTTCTATTTTGTGTCCATTTATTTATACAATGTACCTTACATTTTCTTCTAATGTCTTCACTTCCCTTTTGATCTCTCAGCGTGTTTCCTGTAATTCTTCTCAGTACTCTTATCTCTGCAGTTTCCAGTAGCCTTTGCGTTGTGGCTGTGCCAGGTCCTGTTTCTGAGGCATATGTCATTATTGGTCTAAAACTGGCTTTATAAATTCTTGACTTCATCGTCGGTTTCGCCATATAATCTTATTATGGCATTCTGCCAGTCTATTTACTTTTTGTACTTGATCTCTCACGTCTTTGTCCAGGTCTCCATAGCTAGACAGTCTAATTCTCAGGTATTTTATTTCCATTACTTGTTCAATACTGAGGCCATCAATTTCTATTTTATATCTGGTTGGTTATTTGCTGATTACTATCAATAGTATTAGTTTTAGTTTTTGGTTTAGTTTTTAGTATTATTTTTCTGAGATGAGATTGTCATATTAAATTCTTTTGCTCTTATGTTAAATCTCTGAACCAGTCTTTGCAGACTATTTTGATCTTGGGCTATCTAACAGAGTATTTTGATCTCTTTGTCTCCCATTCTGTATCCCCTTCCTTTGTTAACGCTTTTGATGATTTTATCCATGATCAAATGAAAGAGCATGGGGCTCAATGAATCCCCTTGTCTTATTCCGCTACCTATTTCTATAAGTTCTGTAAGTTCTATAAGTCAACCTATTCTAACTTCCATTTTGTTGTTGTGATATATGTTTTCGATAGTTTTTATAATATTTAGGGAAACTTCTCCATTATACAGAAGACGGATTACATCTTTGAGTCTTATTGCATCCGTGCACAATCTTCCACTACGAAAACCCTGTTGTTCATCTGCTAAACTTATCCTTTGATTTATTAGCCCCTATAATATTTTAGTTGTAAGATTTAGCGTAGTATTTAACAAGTTTATACCTCTGTAGTTTTCTGGCTGTTTTTATCTCCTTTTTTGAATAGTAGAATTAGTTCGCTCCTTCTTCATTCTTTCGGTATTTTATTGTGTTTCATAATTTTATTAATTAATGTTGTTAATTGTTCTGCCATTGCTGCTCCACAATATTTCAATAATGCGTTTGGTATCCCGTCTTTACATGTTGCTTTTCTGTTCTTCAGGTCTTCATTTGTGGTAATTTCTGGTGTTTCCGGTTCTAGCGTCGTTTGTTCTTCCTCTGCTCTTTTTTGGTAGTCATTCCACGTATCCTTTACTATGTGTTTTGTTTCTATTAGTTCCTTTACCTCCGTTCCTTGACCTCTTATAAACTGCCATATTTCCTTTTGCAGACCGTAAAAATCATGTTCCATTTCTTTCGAAAAGCATTCCCAGTATTCATTTTTTATATTTTTACAAGTGCATGTTGTTCGCTTCTACTTGTCTTGTAATTATGATATGCCTCTTGGTTTTTGGTTGACATGTATTTCAGGTAAACTTTTTTTTCTTTTTTTACATACTTCTTCTGATGACGGGTAGACCCAGAAACACGTGTCAGGGAGTGGTAAGAGACGCAATTTAAATCGAAACGCAACCTTCTTCGTATATTTATCGTCCTTAGTCGACGCAATGAGTACAAGAATGATGGTAATTTATATGAATACATTTTTGGTGCATAGTGGAATATAATTATTCCCAGCACCGCTCTGAATGGCTTGATTAAGCTTGGGTATACAGTTTACTTTAATTGATATCGACGTATTTAACTTTATCTTTCATCACTAGAGGTCTCTAGTAGCATATTCTGGTACTTATTTTCCTGTAATTGCCAGAGTAGTCGGTGAGTTTTGATTTGGTTTGAGTCTTCTTACAAACTTCTTCTGATGACGGGTAGATTCAGAAACACGTGTCAGGGAGTGGTAAGAGACTCAAATTAAATCGAAACGCAACCTTATTCGTATATTTATCGTCCTTACTCGACGCAATGGTTACAAGAATGATGGTAATTTATATGGATAAATTGTTAGTGCATAGTAAAATATAATTATTCCCAACACCGCTCTGAATGGCTTGATTAAGCTTGGGTATACAATTTACTTTAATTGCTATCGACGTATTGAACTTCATCTTTCCTCACTAGAGGTCTCTAGTGGCATACTCTGGTAGTTATTTTCCTGTAATTGCCAGAGTAGTGGGTGCGTTTTGATTTGGTTTTAGTCCTCTTACAAACTCCTTCTGATGATGGATAGATCCAGAAACACGTATCAGGGAGTGGTAAGAGACTCAAATTAAATCGAAACGCAACCTTCTTCGTTTACTTTTTTCTTTTCTTTACTTTTTTATTTTTCCTTCACTTCTATACAAAACCATGGAGTTCTTCGCCTTGGTAACGATTTATTTTTTTTATATTTCTTTCATCAAGAACTTCCTTGACCAAGGCTAAGATATTAAACTTAATTTTTGGCCAACTTTCTTCGACTCCTACACTTTCTATGATATATGTGTTTCTGCTTTTTTAGTTATTCTTTTTTGGAGTATGTATCTTGTGTAAAAGAATACAACGTGGAACAGATTTACGAGAAGTGGAGAGGGATTAAGGACTTCTATGTATAGGGTCCTGTAAAGACTGTCACCAATGTAAAATACAATAGATCCTCAAGGGATGCTAACCCTGCGAGCGGCTGCAAGGAATACTGGTCACACTGGTCTGGAGGGCTGGCTCGTCTTCGTGGATTTACGAGAAGATAAGGGATTTCGGGATAGGGGTAAGAACTCCTCGGTCTCAGGTCCTGTAAAGAGTAGAGGTTATGGGCTTACTTTTGAAGCCGGAGATATGTATACGCAGAATTCTCGTGTTCTCCTAGTCTCTAGTGAGTCGGACGAAGGAACATTAGAAAAAAACCATATTAGAGTCAACAATATATTGAATCTACCCTGAAGTTCCTAATACAATCGTTAACACGTTATTCTGCGCGTCGGGAGACGATGTAGCAAGATAGTGAAAAGTTGACAGAGGTACAAATATAATTACACAGGTTAGTATAAGAAATCTGTTACCTTATGTGTATATTAGGGCTTCAACCACGACACGTTCAGTCTTCTGGAACTCGGTCAGTTGAGGGTTGCGAACTTTCGAGCTGCCACAATAACCGGACTACACGCGAATTCTGACAGAAGATACCCGGCCCCCGGAAAATCACCGACTGTCCCGCGTACTGGACGCTATCGCGTCCGGCGATCACTGCCCTCGGCGGGCAGTTACGGCGCCCCCGTTATCACTACTACTTGACTGACTACTGACTACCAACTAACTGCTGACTACCCGGCGTCTTTTGTTCGGTTTTTATCAAATGGTGTCCTAGTTGACCGGTTGTAGTCCAAGGTTACGTTTTCGCCGAGTTGTAGTTTTGGCGTTATTGCTTCTATTTGGGTCACGGGTGTTTCGTGCTTTTTATACGTTTAAACAATTATCAAACAATGCAATAACTAGGTCAATTGTTATACTTTGTATAATTTAAATGTATAAGTTAACTGTATTAATTATCCCTTATTTAATTTGGAATATATGATAATTATCTCGAATAATTATTATCTTTTCTATGCTACTTATTGTTCCATTATCCCTTTATTCCAACTTCTCACTCACTTGCTACGCTTACATTACATTACTCCCTACGCAAAAAAAGAAAAGGGCCGAGGGGCCTTTTCCTTTTCCAACAATAAATTTATCTAGTTACATATTATATTACTTATAATCTACTATCTATATTTTTTATATAAGTCCCAATTTATATTTTATCATTTACTGTTTCTTATAGACTATTGTACCGTGGTCAGCGAATGTATCGTGCTGCCCCCGTATTGAACCTATGTGTATGACAAGTTGAGTTAATCTTGTATTAATCTTATTGAAACTTAACAAGTGAAAGACTTTCCTAACTTATTACAATTGTTCGTTATTACATGTGTCCATTACGACAAGCGTATTCTAATTGTTCTATACGATTGTACTCGCGTTTTGCGTTCACTGCTCACACTTTATCGCGTATCCCTGTGGGAATTATCCGCACTTCACTCGCGTCGTCTTGGCTGTTTTAATGTCCGTTTGCCAATTCCACGTGTCGAGTTAACTATATTGATGCGTTACTGCTGCTGTCTGCCTCCGTTGGTTTGTCCTTGCTGGGTGGTCGTCTCAGGTTGCTACTGCTTTGCTTTGTCGCATTATACTTCTGCTACATTGGTCTCTTGTATGTGTTTGCTGCATCTCTTTGTTTGGCATCGTCGTAGTACTATGTCTAAGTATAACTTTTCTGTTTCTCTTTGGTAGGATTGTTCGGTGTAAAGGAATTTGCTAGTGATGTAGGTCATTAGGTCTACGTTTTGAGGTAGGAGAGGCATACTAGGATTTATTTTGTTGTTTACTAGGAAATTTATTAGGGTTCGGGGGTGTTCAGTTTGCCATACTTCTGTGTTACATATTATAGCCCTTTTGTGTAGTGTTAGAGCAAATATGTTTTTATTTTGTTCTACTATTATCAATTCTTTTAGTGATTGTTTATTAGTGATCTTTTCAACGTGCCTTCTGTAAAGTTGTGACAATTGACTTTCACAACTGTTGTCTTTGTATTGTTCCCAGGTTATTTAGCCTATTGTAGAGTCGAAGCAATAGCCGTTCATGAATGAGCATGTTACTCCTTCTCGTAGGTGGATTTCGTTGTCGTCTTCTCGTAGAGATGTATTGATCGGTAGCGGTGTATATTTCAGCATTCTTCTGCTCCTATCTTCTTGATGTAGCTGTCTAGTCCTCCGTCGACTATGGACGTGTGGCTGTACATCCCACAGTGGAACATGAGTCTCTCCATCGTGATGAGTCTCTCTAGTGTCACAAATCGCACTGTTATTACTTCCCGAACGGTCGCACTCCCGTAAGCAGACTTTAGTTCGCATTAGTACTTTTTACGCGTAAGTCCAACGCACATTAACCTATAATATATGTATAGCTGCTTATTGCAGACAATTTTAGCGATAGCTTTACATAAATCTGACTTATAAACTAACCTACATTGTATTGCATATTAGTATGCCTATTGACCCTAATTGATAAATAAATTGATATCTAAACCAATATTAATATGTTAATAATTGGGACTTGTACTTTTTAAATATTTACAATATATCATCTTTCTGTTATATATACACCCTGTATATTAGAGTCGTATATTTTTAATTCTCAACTTGTCATCACTTATTGTTTATAGTTACGTATGTGTAACGAATTTTCCTTATTTGAAAAATATTTTAATTACTATATTTACTCTTAATAAAGTGTCAGAAAGTATTGTAATAATTTCTCACTCTTTCCCAAATCTTTTTAAAATAATTCAAAGGTGAACTTTATTTTGATTTCTCGTCAAACACAATGACTTGTTTTCAATGTTATGATGTTTATGTTTCAAAGCTATTTAATTACATATTGCTGAGAGTTGAATTTTTTATATACTCACATTGTTGATGAAATTTGATACTGACTAATATTTTGAACTCTTGGTGTCTGTTATAAACTACAATATTTATTTTTTTATTTAATTGTTACGTTTTCTTAAACTTGACCTTTATTAGTTGTTTATTTACCAGTGCTCTGACTCAATCTTTATACTACTTTGTTAGTTGATAGGAATTCAAGTCTGTCAATCAGTTTTGACATAGCAATAAAGGATTGGCGTATGGTATCTTACCGATCCAGCTCTTACTAATCAACAGCAGCTTAGACCCCTATTAACTTTAAATTAATTTACTTATTTCTATTTCTTAAAACTTGCTTTTAGTTATAATGTACTATTATGTTTTCAAAAAAATTTGTTTTCATTGAACTGTGCTAATATTTAACTATGAATGCTTATATTACCTGTGTTTTGTCTTTCGTTCCTTGTTGTTAATGGCGGATTTTCCTACCTAATAACATTGTGTACTACTATTGGGCAAAAGTTTATTTATAATGAACACGTCAGATGAGCGAGATAATAAGCTGAATATATTACGTTAATAATATATATATTTTTTTTACTTTTAACTTATACTTGTAATGGTATATCTTTTAAATCGGATTTTTTTAACTTTATTGAGTTTCTTGTTAAAATTTTAGTATTATTCGAGCGGCCGTCTCTTGTAATACCAAGCTTTCAACTTTTCTTATAGTTGTTTTGATATTTTTCGCTATTCATCTATTGCGTCGAAAAACATGTCTGTGTCCTCATCGCTCTGTGTTATTTTTGCTGTCTCATTCTTGTTTATTATTCGTTTGTTAATTTGAGTTCCTGGTCTCCATAATGGCAGTGTTGCCACCTTAGACGGGTCAACTCTTTCTTCTTCCGTCTCTTCTTGTTCTGGTTCTCCTATTTCTTCTTCTTCCTCCGTGGAGTAATCACTTGTTTTATTCTCGTAATATTTCTTTAAAGTATTGACGTACACTACCTGTCTATTTTTTCCCTTTTTTGTACTTACTGCATACGTCACTGGTCCAACTTTTTCTATAATTTGAAATGGTATGGATAGTACCATTTTTTCTGTAACTTGTTTGAAAGACCTGTCGTGCTACTTAAGTCTCTCAAACATACGTTGTGTCCGTCTTCAAATTCTCTCAAATTCAAATTTTATATGTTTATGTTCTCCTGTGTTTTTCTATACACTATTTTCATTTTTCATCCATGTCCTTACGCATGGGTTTCCTTTTCTATATTATTCTTCTGTGTTTTTCCGTACACTTTTTTCATTTTTCATCCATGTCCCTGTCCATGGGTTTCCTATCTCCATATTTTCCTATAACTTTTCTCATTTTTGCTCTCATGCTCGTGCCCCTGGCAGTCGTCGCATCTCTTCACATTTCACATATTTCCCAACATTTCTTCCTAATTCGTTCAAGAAATAATATTCTCTTATATTTCTGTACTGTATATCCTATTTATTCTTCCATATCCTTCCTGTAACATGTGGAAGGTAATAATTATAACTCTTCTTTTTCTTCACTTTTCCATTTACTTCAATAACGAAAATCACAATTCCAGATTCGTTTCGCGTTTTTATTACATCCTGTAGATACTGTATTGTCGTGCTGGAGCCGCGGGACTCTTAGCGGGTTGGGATTCTAGTACTACCCTAGCTTATCCCCTTAGCAGCCTCCTACTTGACGTAAGTTTCACCCCTTAAGGTCGAACCATATACAGCTTGCCCACATTCCTGTAAAAATTATACTTCTGGCACTGTATTCATCTTCGCATTCTGTGTGAGATATGCCTCTATTTCTGTGGCATCCCACCTGTGTCCACTAAATTATTCCTTCTTATTTATGGTTTTGCTTCTTTGTCTCAAGCAAAGAAACTGGCTTAAACTCTTCTACATTCAGAGTACGTTCCATAAATACATAAATAAAGTTCCATAATGTTACTTTAACGATAGTAACTAACTATAATTTTTTTCCGTCTCCAGCGAGTCCTTGCCTTTGCACGATTCGGCCGCTTCAGTGAAGGCCCTTAGGTCTTTCTGTCCAATTTGCACTTTTCCCTGGTACATAAACTGGAGCAAGTCTCCTAGTGTCTCGCAAGTTACGTTTGTCAAAATCACTCTAGGACGTTGACAACGATTCGACTCAAATTTTCTTTAAATATGGGCCACAGCCCAAAGAACCACTTTACGTGCTTCTATGCATTTTCCTTGCGATGCAAGCTCCACGTCTACTAAATCTTGACTGTTCCATAATGGATCCATTCCCGAATCATATGCTCGCGGAAATCATTCCAAAATAGTGAAAAAGATTTTCTGACGCCACATCCCATTTAAATTTTCTTTAAATATGGGCCAAAGCCCAAAGAACCACTTTACGTGCTTCAATGCATTTTCCTTGCGATGCATCCATTCCCGAACTCATATGTTCGTTGAAATCATTCCAAAATAGTAAAAAAGATTTTCTGACGCCACGGTCAATTTTCTTCAAAAGCTATATTCAATTCTTTTCCTTTCTTTTATATGTCCATCTCCGTATGATATGCTAATTTATGACGTTAACAGACAATTGTATAAAGAATTAAATTTTTGTTAAAATAAAGAACTTAAAAATATACGCTGCCGAACTTAAAAAAAAAATCTGTAGGAAATATCAAATAATCAAATCAAATAATAATCGATCAATCAATCAATAGTCAAATATCAAATAAGGTGTTGGTATTTTTTTTTGAAAAATTAAGTTCTATTAAATTCTTTTCCTTTTTACAAATGCTACGCTATTTATAAATCCAAATATCCCAAATTACTTTAATTAATTAGTCAACCAAAATCATATCTAATTTTTCAGTGTATATTACTTGACCAAGCGCGTTTAATATTTTTCAAACACACGTCGAGCAAATAGTATCATATTTCACTTTCACTTGATACATTAAACAAAAGAATTTGATAATATGTAAACAGTTAGTAAAATAATACTCAAAGAATTTATATTTTGCGCTTTTTGAAAGCAATACACTCAAATGAACTTGATCTTGACCTACTAACTTAAATTCTTTATATTCAACTAGTTAGTAAACAATATATTTATTATTTCTTCGAATAATTATATCCAATTCATATAATCGACTGATAATTACTAATCTCTGTTATGCCATATTGTATCATATGTTCTGTTAGACAGTATAGTTTATATTTTTAGTGCAATATTATGGTAATTAAAAACAATTATGTAGAGAACATCATATAATGTGTTAGTATGTATTTTTGAAAAAAATTTGTACTTGTCATCTCTTCACATATATCATAAAGCAATTCACCTATCTTAATTTAGGATTCTAAGTCTCGGGAAGGAATTGATATGAGGTTATTTTCCAGTGATACAAGACAAAAAAAAAAAAATCTACTATATACGAATAATTTGTGTAAAACCACTAACAAGTTTATATAACAAAGAGAGAAAAAGGATTTTCTTCCAGAAGAGGGAGTCCTGCACTCCACACAATATTTACTGGATACCTCACTGTTTCTTTAATCTGTTGTCGTCTTAGGAAAGAGAAGAAAAAAAATTGGAATGTCACTGGCGAAATGAAACGATGAAGGCTTCTTATAGCTACAAAACTTGCAAAAATTTACAAGGATACTGAAGAAGTGACTTAATTATCCCTATTTACCGAAATTCCCCCAAACCGGGACCGCTGTCACCAATGTAAAATAAGTGGGACAGATTTACGTGAAGGTAAGGAAGCGGGATAGGGGTTAAGGGGTCCTATAAAGAAAGAAGTTATGCGGCTTATCTTTTGAAGCCGGAGATATGTATACGCAGAATTCTCGTGTTCTCCTAGTCTCTAGTGAGTCGGACGAAGGAACATTAGAAAAAAAACCATATTAGAGTCAACAATATATTGAATCTACCCTGAAGTTCCTAATACAATCGTTAACACGTTATTCTGCGCGTCGGGAGACGATGTAGCAAGATAGTGAAAAGTTGACAGAGGTACAAATATAATTACACAGGTTAGTATAAGAAATCTGTTACCTTATGTGTATATTAGGGCTTCAACCACGACACGTTCAGTCTTCTGGAACTCGGTCAGTTGAGGGTTGCGAACTTTCGAGCTGCCACAATAACCGGACTACACGCGAATTCTGACAGAAGATACCCGGCCCCCGGAAAATCACCGACTGTCCCGCGTACTGGACGCTATCGCGTCCGGCGATCACTGCCCTCGGCGGGCAGTTACGGCGCCCCCGTTATCACTACTACTTGACTGACTACTGACTACCAACTAACTGCTGACTACCCGGCGTCTTTTGTTCGGTTTTTATCAAATGGTGTCCTAGTTGACCGGTTGTAGTCCAAGGTTACGTTTTCGCCGAGTTGTAGTTTTGGCGTTATTGCTTCTATTTGGGTCACGGGTGTTTCGTGCTTTTTATACGTTTAAACAATTATCAAACAATGCAATAACTAGGTCAATTGTTATACTTTGTATAATTTAAATGTATAAGTTAACTGTATTAATTATCCCTTATTTAATTTGGAATATATGATAATTATCTCGAATAATTATTATCTTTTCTATGCTACTTATTGTTCCATTATCCCTTTATTCCAACTTCTCACTCACTTGCTACGCTTACATTACACTTGTGGAGTCATCCTGTAAGCTTTTGACTTTTATCTTTGTGGTGTATTTTGGTGTTTTGTTATTACATATATGTGTTTTCATTAGGATTTTGCACAATACCAATTTATGATGGCTTCCTATATCTGCTGATCTTAATGCTCTTACATCCAAGATTTGAGAGGGCTGTAACTCTCTATTCGATATAATCATAGTCTATCATAGACATAATATAGTCTATCATAGATCTTTGTCGTATACTGTTTTCAAAAATGTATTTTTATTGTTCTTTGTGAGGGAAAAATTGATTATTAATACGTATCTCGAGGAAATGTACACCCTTTACAAACCCAATCATGGATCCGTCTCTGGATATATTGGTGATACACAACATACCGAATGATTTGTAACACTCCGATATGTATGGATACGTATATAGCAGTTTAAACGAGCAATTACGTTTTACAACTTTAATCAGGGTATAATGAACTGAAAGTCTATTAAAACCTTATCCATTCGCTTTGAAATCGATAGCGCATGGATCAAATCGTCATTTGAAATCCTTTCATAAAAGATCTTCATAAAGCAAATTTGAAATAAATGTTTAATTGGGATGTTATTTGCGATTAACATGCAAGAGGAATGAGAAATACATTTTTTAAAATATGTAATTAATAACATAAAGTCCTAAATTAATAACTTAAAAGGCTTTGTACTGCTGTAAGCTCTTTTTAATGATCTATTTTTCCTCTGCTAATTAACAATATAATTAGCAATGTGCTTTGAAGATAAATAAAATAAATCTCATCGTAACGCTGAACTTAAAAAAAAAAAACAGAAGTTTTCAACAAATAATATATACACACTAAAAAATATGGCGAGAATTAACAAGGTTTTAAAACTACTTTCATCACAAATATAATTTTCATTATATTATTTAATTGTAGTTCAGTCCCATATAAATATAATACTTAAATAAAATTTAAATTTTTCAAGAATTATCAAGAGGCGTTCTGTCTGTGGAACACTAATGTTATAGACGTAGGTAAAATATGGTCCCGATATTTTTTTAGTTATTTAATGTTGTCCGAACCACTGGGGTTGTAGACGACAACAATGAAACAATACATAAAACAAATAAAGTTTGCAATATTAATTAGATACTAACATGATAGAAGATTGATATAGGTTTATATCTAAAATTTAAACAAAGGTGCAGTGTAAAAGTGTTGCTTCTTCTGGACTAAAAACTCTAAATTTGATTTTCCTATTTCATCTATAACCAATCATGAATAAACAACTATTTTGCCGATTTGGCGTGAGGTTAATTACCAGTCATTTCGGTAATGATCCATTATAAGCACCAGGGTTGTATTCAGGTTATTTAGCTCAATCATGGAAATGGATTCAGCAGCGGGAACTTCCACCATGGAAAGTTCTGACAATCTACTTGTAAACCAACCACCAAAATTATATTCTACAGCCCTTAATCAACCTACAAATAAATTTCCAAACAAAAAACAAACAATTCTACTTCACTCACTCCCAAACTCTAATATTGAAGTTTACATGCAGTAACTTCTAAAGTGGATCCCAGAAAAATATATTCTACTTCTAAAATTATAAATGATCATATTTGCATCTTCTTTACCAGTGAACAAACAGTCGATGAGTTTCTAGTAAACGACTTGTAGCAATTAATCAAGAACGTATTCAAGCTCGAAGACTAATAACTCCAAATGAACGATTGATTATTTCCAACGTCTGTCTAAGTATTCCGCATAGCATTAGGGACTTCAAATCCAGCATTCAAGCATATCTTGAGTTTCCGATAATACACTTGTATAGCGCCAACTAACTTGGACAAATTACCTGATTATATGTTAATTAACCACGAGGATAACAACTATCGAATTTTCTTTTCCATCGAAAAGCAATCTTGCTACTTATACAAGCAGCAAGGACATTTTGCATCTCAGTCTACTAATAAAAATAATCAGACTCCTTCAAACAACACCAAAAAACATGGGTTCATCTGAACTCCCCTACTGACACTGAAACTAGAGTACAACAATTAGCTCCTTTGTCGATAAATTCCTTTTCACAATCCTCTCTTACTGAGACTAAAACGTCTAGAAAAATCATTACTTTTCAATCAAATAAGCATACTTAAATAAGCTGCGACTTACTCAATGAGACTCAAATGGATACCTTTGATCAATATACATCCTCAATCCAGCACCCTAAACGAACCTATCGGAAATAATATCCCCCCAATAAGGGATAACGAAAATGCCTTCGCTGAACCGAAGCCAAGAAGCAAAAAAACAAAAACTCAACAAGAAAATAAAAACGTAGTAGAAGATCTACCAAAAGCACCAGTCAATTCTTCAAAGAAAACTCCAACAATATATACTTAACACAGGAAGAACTTATTGACTTCTTTGAAAATTGTGCATGGTTCTTCAGATCTTCTCAGTGTCGCCAGAACTTACTCGGAGGATATCGAAGGATTGATAGACTTTCTAAAGAAAATACATCCTATGTTAAGTCCAAGATATCTTAAATCTTGTTGTTCTAGAATTAAAAACAAAGTTACAGAACAACTTTTAAGTAATACTTCTACCGATGATCCTAGCGATTCCTCTCCGGAGACTTATTAATTAAACTATTATTAATTATATTATTCAATGAAACTTAAATGGGTACCATACCCATTTAAAAGATCTTAAAATTCTTATAATTAAATTTCATCGATCCATCCTATATATATATTATATATATATATATATATATATATATACTATATATATATAACCAACACTTTTCAAAGAAAATTCGTGTCACACTCTTAAAAACTTTATGTCCAGACTACGACACACCAAGATCGCACATGATTTCCTACTGCAGAAGTAACCCAAACCTTTGTGTAACGCGTGTGATAGTGATCTGACAGTACATCATTTATTAGTGGAGTGTCCCTTGTACGCATCTTGAAAGACAATATGAACAGTGCAGACAATACCTACAACAATAAAAGACATTCTAAGTGAACATACTGCCCGCAATCGTACCATAGTATTTATTTTCTCGGGACTAATTAACAAAATCTAATATTGTATTCTTTATTTTTATTATAATTGTGTTATGTGTAAAATTGACCATTGCTAATAACTGTTGTGGTTGAAGCAGTTTCAAATAAAAAAAAAATTAATATAATTTGTGGTACAAACTAGATTTAATTTAAATTTCTTTTATGCCTATAACCGGTAAAAACTGTATTATTATTGTCTCTTAGACGTACTCCATGTCGCTGGAAAGGTTGAGTTTACTTCTCGTTTCCTGGGAAATTTGACATTCCGTTAAAATATATTTTACTGTACTGTTGGTTTGACACTGGTTGCAGTATGGGGCAGTATGGGGGTTACCCCTTGTGATTCGGTAAAGATGTGTATGGCGTGGGTGACCAAGTTGGAGTCGAGTAAAGTTGACTTGTTTTTTCCTATTTCATAAAATGGCTTGTTTTTGTAAATCCTAGTCTTCAATTGGACTGAGTTTTTCGAAAGACTACAACCATTTGTTTTTCCACGCACAACTAACTATTCTTTTTAAGCACAATTTAAGATAATTTGGCAATATTTTATTTAGTTGAACTTGACCATCACTTGTCGCTGCTTCGTGAGCTAGGCGGTTCACAAGTGTATGAGATACAATATGAGATGGAACCCAGATTAATACCACGTGTTTGTTTTCTTTTACAGCGTTTTGAAGTTCATTTTAAATGTCTTTATGAATAGGGTTGCTGGAGTATATGTTTTGGATCTCACAACGAGCATTCATTAAGTCAGTTATGATTGTGTAATTTGGTGCTCCATTTTGTTAATGAATTTTAGAGCTTCAAGGATTGCATATAGTTCTGCATTGGTGATAATAAAATTGTTATTCAACTTAAATTTAGCATTATTAGTAAATGGAAATTGCTGCCCCACTCTGTCCTTTGCTTTTGATCTTTGCATCTATGTAGATCTGTTGGTAGTCGCTAAATATATCCATATCTTTGAAGTGATATATTAACATGGCTAGTGGCGATTCATGTTTATTAAATTTTAGTAGATCAGTGATCACTGGTGGTTTATTTAAAGCCCATGGAGGAAGAGCGTTTTCGGTAGGATGGTATATTGTCGGGAATGTTATGCTATATTTATAAAATAATCGGTTAATTCGTTCATGGAAAGGCGAATTGCATTGAGGGTGAGATGGGAAGTAGTGGCTGAGACGATTGTTAGGAACGTTATGGTAGACTAAGTTATCTGAAGAAGATAGAACTTTACAAGCAAACGACAAATTTAAAAAATCTCTTCTAAATTCCAGAGGGGTTTGCCCTGACTCACTGCATATGCTTATGTAGTATGAGGCTTGTTCGAAAGGAACCCAAAGCGACTCTTAGTCCCCGTATTTTGAATTACATCTAGTTTTTTAAATGCAGATTTCTTAACTGAGTTATATACCACTGAGTCGTAGTCAAGAATGAAAAGATTCGTAGAAGAGTTGCCTTTTCGCTACCCCAGGTGATGTTCGACAGTGTCTTCAAAATATTAATACTTTGCTGGCAAGTACCATTTAGATTTTAATTGTGACTTTTTCAAACCAATGTTTTATCAAATATAGAAGAGCAAGCATTTTGTTTTTTTTCGTTAGAGAAGCTGAGTCCTGTTTTATCAGACTGTTTCTGGAGATTATTTAATGTGCCCTGAATGATTGTTTGGGTGAATTCTAGATTTGTTCCTCTTAGTGCGAGAACCAGAACGTCTGCGTACAGTCTTCTTTTAACTGGTTGTTGACATTGTTCCAAAGTATCGTTCAATTGCATCAAGTAATAAAGTTACACTTAACACAAGTCCTTGCGGGACTCTGTTTTCCTGAATTCGAGTTGATGATAGTGTTTAATTGCTCTTATATTATCTCAGTTGAAGAAAATTTTAAATAAATTTTACGAATTGCCATTAATACCCCAGCACATTTTTATTATACAAATGTCGATGTGCAATCGTAGGCTTTTGTTATATCACAGAAAATGTCTAAACATTGTTGTTTGTTAATGAGTGTTTCGCGAACTTCGGATTCAAGATCAACTAGGTTATCCGTCATTGATCTATGTTGACGAAAGCCGTTCTGCTTCAGGATTAGTAGTTTTTTATATTCCAGAAACCATGTAAGGCGACCTTGTACAATCTTTTCGAATTGCTTACAGGTTGACGAGGTTAGGAATATTGGTCTATAGGACCGAGGATCTGTTTTCAGTTCCTGAATTTTCGGGATTAGGATATATGATTAGAATATATGATTCTAACCAAGATTTTGGAAAGTAGTGCTGTATCCACATTTGGTTCAAAACATTAACGAGGTATGTTCTAGCGTTTGTGCTTAGTTTTTGGAGACAAATTTGTGGTATATAGGGCATATCATCAGGACCCGGAGAAGAATTTTTTATGCCAAACAATGCATCGTCCAGTTCTTCGGTCCCGATATTAAATTCGATATTTAACAATTTTTTATTTTTACACAAAGTGAGTTTTTAGCAGATTTTTAACAATTCCAGAGTATTTATTGTCCGCTACGAGATAGTCTAAATAATCAACAATTTAAAAAGTTCTTTAAAACATTGTTTAATAGATTCTTGGCTGGAGAAGATATATTCCGTAGGTAAAAACACCATTCTGAATTTTTTTTTCAACCACAAGAATGCTGTTGCCTACAATATCAGGGACAAGTAAGTCAGATATCAATTGTAATAAATATAACCTACAAATAACATCTTGTTGGTTATACAGTTTCGCATTTTAAAATAATTGAAACGTCAAACAACAGCTAGTTAAAAATGTAATTTTCATAACAGTCACTTGTAGTTTAATTCCATTCAAACATAATATTTTAATTATTCATATATTGTCACGTTTAAAACAAAAATTAAGGTTTTTAATCTTAAAGATCCATTTATGATAGTTTCCATAAAAAGTGTTAGCAATTCCAGGACAGAAATAATAATTTTCTATATATGATGGCATATTTATTAGGTTCCGCCTATAAATATTTATATTATTCTCATCAGTTTTTTGTAGACTGAAGTAACTCGTCACAACAAGCTTATAATGTTGACTTAGACTTACTTACCGATATTACCTTGCAGTCTAAGAGATACACGATAACAATGAGAAATCAATAAAATTCACACTTGCATAATTTTCGTTCGAGTACTATTTCCCCACAATTTATTACCATTTAAAGTAACGTAACATTATGACAAGCATTGACAGTGACAAATGAACTAGTAGAATTTATTATTGTAAGGAAACGTAATAATACAGAGGTGTGCCTTTAAGACACTTTTTAATGTTAAAAATGCCAGCTACAATACACGCACACTCACTATGCACCGTGAACTAACATCGTTAAGGAAAATTATTGCGAATGTTTATTATTACTTTGAATTTTTTTATTCTAAAAAAAAGGATTAGGTTCACTTATATGTTTCAATATATGTATAAATTTAAAAATTTTAACATAATATTGAAGGTGTAATTATAATTAAAGAAAATATTCAGCATCATATAGACTTATAATAGTTTAAAAAGTTTAAAACTCTTTATATAAACATAATATTATTATCGGGTCTTATAGACAGCCCAGAAAAGAAAGAGACACACTAGTACAGATTGGAACCATAGCGAAAGAACTATTACAAGCCGTAAAAGAACAATAGTGCTATTGTAGCAACATGCTGGAGCTACTGCAAAAAATATCTCCTGATATGCACATTACTTAGATATTGAATGTGGCTAGGATATTGTCCTCCAAACTCATATTAATTACAAAAATGAAATGATTCAAAATATATCACATAGCAATAAAACACTGATAACTTTTGTTTTCAAAACTTTCACAAAATTTATTATAATATCTTATCACTAAAACCATTTTAGCAGGGTGCCTTTCTCAAGTAATCTATTCTTTTCTTTCAACGTTCATTTTGAGGGATAGGGTAAGGATTCTTCATTTCGATAGGATTGAACATGTTTCCTCCTTTAGGATCTTGTGGTCCGCTTAAGATTTGCTTGAAATGTTGTTGTGTGGCACGGTACAAGGCAGAAGAGCGCCAAATAGGTACTTTGGTAGTTGTCGTAGAGTGTTTAGTGGAGCATCTTAGAGACTGTTGAGATGAAGTCGCCAGTCGAATCAGAAGTGGAGGGTCTTTTTCTAGATACGATCTTCTTTTCAGAGTGTAGTGTATGTGTTATTTGAGCTAGATGTGACAAATACCGAGTCTCTAGTTACTATGGTTCCTGCAAGTCGTTTTTACGCCAGCATCCAACTTCAGAACTAACGTTTTGCACTAAAATTTTGTTATTAGATGTTTGCGTTAACGGCCAGGCCTGGTCAGCTTTCGAACGGCGGTTTTGCCATAGGTAGCCCCGTGTAGGTGTGTGTGATAGCATGCCAGTGATGGACGATACCATTTTGATGATACTTCAGTTCAATCAGTCGCTTAGAGGTCCTCAGCCGACCCTAGAATTTGTGGCAGGCACAAGGTTCAGTTGTCGGCACCAGGCGGCGAGGTTACAGCGAGCAGAAAGAGGACCCCTTTCATCGTCATGTTAGTGTGAGTTAGTGTGATTGACAAAGACAAAAACTGTGTTCTCTAGTGACCATTGTTCCTGCAAGCTGTTTATACGTCTACGATCAACTTTAAAACTAGTGTATTTCACTAAAACTCTTGTTATTGATCGCTTGCGTTAACGATCAGGACTCGTCAGAGTTCAATAGACAGTCTCAATCTTGGCCAGTTCAGGTGAGAAAATGGTTGCGGCTATTTTATCATCGGACGGACAGGTATCATTGAGTAGTGAGATTGGGAAACAGCAAAAAAACCAATTTCCCCCTGTCCGGGGTATAAAAACGGATTGGGTTTAATTTAACTTTTGGTATGTGTTTACACTTTATAGTCTATATTTTTTAATTTGTTAATTTCCATAGATTCTAGTAAAAATTATTATAATAAAATTAATCAAATTTACAAAAATCTATGGAAATTAACAAAGAAAAAATACAGAAAAAATTCTGAATTACCAACTTAAGACAAACAGTTCTTCCCTTCGCAACATATTCAGTTAAAGACTCTAATATGTAAACACATACCAAAAATAGATCACTTGAGAAAGGCACTCTGCCGAAACAGCTGTAGTGATAAGATATTATAATACATTTTGTGAAAGTTTTGAAATAAAAGTTTTCAGTCTTTAATTGTTATATAAAATGAATTTCCATCGAGTAACGGTCGAAGCCATCACTTATTTAAAATATATCAGTTACAATAAATGATACCCAAGTCCCATCAGCAACATATTTGGGTATGACTCTAAACGTTGTCACAGTATAAAGAGAGTGGAACCTCTTTATACTGTGACCTTGTCTTGGGACGTAAAATAATCCTCCTCGTTAATAGGAAAAGAATAGAATTCGATAGTTGATGCAGAGGCCTATATTTGATTATTGGGAGAAATTTTATATTATAAATTCATAATAAACTACTACGCTATAAAGAAATACTACACTCACAGGCACGAAAAACGGAGCACTTGCATTTTTAAAATAAAAACTTAAAATTTTAATTCTTTTTAAACTTTTATTATTATAATAACGTAAACACAAACGAAACATGCTGTTTTAAGTAATTTCTAATAAAAATTTAACTTTTGAACCAAGAATTGTTTCAGTAGGTAACAATTTAAAAATTAAAGATGAAAACGTAAGTAAATATTGACGCTAATGACGTAAAAATGACGCTTAATTAATGAAAACTTTAATCATGTGTACAGAAAAACTGATATTAATAATGAATATTTCCTCTACGTGTTCGAATTATTGCCTGAATTCTCCATGGCATGCCTAAAATCAAATGAGAAATGTCCTGTTGAGGAATAAGTTCCTATTTCTCTAAAAGGGCTTCTTGTAACTGATTTAAGCTTAAAGAGACAGAAACGCGACTCCGTATCCTTCGCCCAAGCATGTCCCAAACATATTTAATTGGATTTGCGTCCGGACTCAATGCTAGCCAATTTATTACAGGAATCTTTACTTCGTTTAAAAACTGTTGAGTGATTCTCGCACTGTGAGGCTTAGCATTATCATGCATCAGAACAAAGTCATTTCCAACAAAACCAGCATAAGGCACAACAAAATCTTGGAGAATTTCATCAATCTACCTGGTAGCTGCTTTGGAGCCTCTCGGAACGATGTACAATTCTGTACGCGCCTCTAGAGAAATTTCAGCCCACACCAAAATTGAGCCCCCGTGATAGCCTACCCTAGGACTGAAGGTACATTCTGCAAAACTCTCATGTGGTCTCCGCCATACTCTCTCATGGCCATCTGGAGACCACAAGGTAAACCTAGACCCATTAGTAAATAAAACGTGCCTCCAATTATTAACAGTAAAATGAGCATGGTTTCTGACAAACTGAAGCCGCCCAACTCGACGGCGTCTGAGAAGTTGTAGGCCTGTTGCTGGTCTGAGGCTGCTTAAATTTGCTTCTTCGAGCTTTTATCTAATTGTGAGTTCACTTACGTTAGTATTCCGTATGTACTGAAGTTGATTTCGGATTTGTACAGCCATGCCACGACGATCACGTAGACTTTGTAAGAGGATGAAGCGATCATCACGGGTAATAGTTCTTCGTTTGGGGACCGGTTCTAGGTTGTCTAGTGTAAGCTCCGGTTACCAAGAAATGGTTACTCCGGTAAAAATACGGTGCATACGGTATTATTGGATATTTGATACTTTTGAGCAACATATCGCTCACTTCTTCCGTATTGAAGCAACGCAACAGTATCAGTCATTTTTTCGGGATTTACAACCATAATTCTTAAGATTAAATCAAAGCAATTCAACTTCAAATTGTGTTTGACACTTAATTCGATTTGACAGCAACAAGAACAAAAGAATAACAATAGAATTCCAACAGCTACCTTTTGCGCTAATAAAGTGATAAGAATAGTGTAGTTCTTTATTTCCATTTTTTATGCATTTTTTTCTCGGATAAGCAATTAAATTTTATTAGAAATCTCTTAAAAGAGTTTGTTTTGTTTGTGTTTACGTTATTATAATAATAAAAATTTAAAGCGAATTAAAAGTTTAAGTTTTTATTTTAAAAATGCAAGTGTTTCGTTTTTCGTGCCGGTAAGTGTAGTACCACTATTGTTGTATAACAAAGTATTAAATTAAATTTCATTTAAAGATTTCAAATTAAAATCATAAGGAATATTGTAGATGCCTCTTGGTATATACGTTATAGTGATCTTCAACATCAGCTCCATATAATATTTTCTTTATCATGACCAGTATTACAACCTAAATGACCCGACGACGACCATGTCATCTTCCAAACTTGATTCTTGGCGCACCGCTTTGGCGCATAAAAATCGAAACGGATTCGAATCAGTTTTTTTAGCTAAAATCAACATCTCTCTGCTCCAAGATATCAAACGAACACCAATGTTTTTTGTTAATATATTGTAACAATTCATTCATTTCGTGATTGCAAACAATTGTATTTATACTTTAACGTAGATAAAGTAACTGAAAGAGTTCAAAAGTCCATTTTTCATCGCGGTTCAACCCGGAAGACTGGTGAGTTTAATATTAATTTTTGTAATAGTATTAATCTTAGCTCTAGGTTTCATATATATATATATATATATATATATATATATATATATATATATATATATATATATATTAAGTACCATAAGGCAGTTATACATCGGTAAGACAAGAACACCTACAGGTTGATCCTTCATAAAACAGCAAGACAGATTGTGTCTTAGAATTGTGTAAACAAAAAAAAACAAAAAGACAAAACCTAAATATTGAAAAATATAATAAATTTGTTCAGATTGGTTCTACAATTTACGTTTCTCTCGTCGATATGTTCATATTAAATCAAATGTTGTGGTTCAATGATTTTATACCTTAGAGTAATCAATATAATACCTCACCCTTAGCTTACCACACGATTCAGTGGTTTTCTGACAAGAATTGTTTCAATGTTGCTAATGGTCGGTTGTGATAGACTTTGAAACTTTTTTATATTTGAATCAGTAGCTACTACTGTTGCCAGTGAAGTAGTCGAACTTTTTCTTGTGACATAATAGTGACAGATAATTTTAAATGGGGCCTTATGGTAAGTGATACCTCGTTTAAAAGGTACTAAAAATACATATTCAGTCATAATAATTTTGTTTAAGTTTAAGCTCATTTTGATGAATAAGTTAAAATAAATACTAAAATTGTAGTTTCTAATTTAATTTATAAATATTAAACAACCAGTTCTTATCGTAAATGTCCAAAATGTGTTTTATCTACTTCATAACAGTAATGCATCCTATTTCTAAACTCTTGCCCTGCATTCTTCAACAATTCATTGTTTCAGAATGTCAATATTGTCGGGTGCTGTAGCGTAAACTTTAGATTTCAAGTATCCCCACAGAAAAAAATTTAATGGTGTAAGGTCCGGTGACCAAGCTGGGCATTCTATCGTACTTCGTCGCCCAATTCATCTAACATGATATTCCTCACCTAGGTAACATCTTACTGCACCATAATGCTGTGCAGGTGCTCTAGAATTTCAACTATGAACTGTTCAATTGCATTTTGTAATATCTCCAGATACACTTCACTAGTTATGTAAGTATTGAGAAAAAACAGGCTCAACTATGCGGTTTTCCCGAAATATCTGCCCAAACATTTATTGTTTTTGGAAATTGAGTATGTGCTTCACGAAAGACGTGAGGATTTGTGTCAGTCCAATACCTCACATTGTGTGTGTGTGTTAACATTTTCATTGGGAGAAAAAGTACTTTCGTCACTAAAACAAATTGTTTTTATGTAATCGGGCTGTTGGTTAATTTTATTGGACATATTTTTACAGATTTCTAGTCTTCAGTCGGGGTCATCATCTGAAAGTTGATGCACATGTTTTAATTTGTATGGATGAAAATTTGTTTTCAGTCAACACTCGGTTTACTGTCTTTTGGCTGATTACATAGATATATGCAAATTGAGCTGTAGAAGAAACTACCAATTCTGAAATTATGTCAATTTTTTTGTCATAACTAATTGTTGGTTGACCAAATCTTTTGACATCTTGAACAGTACCTGTTTGTCTAAACTTCCGAAGAACCTTACTCAAATAAGCTCTCGATGTAGCGCGATCGGGGAACCTCTTATTAAAAAGACGTTCAGCAGCATGGAAACACATTTTTTGATATAGTTTTGTTCTTAATCGAAAATCTGTACATTTAAAAAATCAAAAGAATGACTGTTTTCTACAAAAATGTTTAGCTAAGCCTGTAGTGTTGAATTTGTTGGTTTGTATACCGTTTATGTGCAAAAACCCTTCTATGTAGATATTGGTGTGTTTGCCAATATATGTTTAATTTCAGTCTTTACAATTTACTTTATAAACAACATCGTCTGATGATATTTCGTAACATTGGTTTTAAAAAATATTTGTCGGATGTTTTGACGATGTATGTCCAACATTTATGTCATATTATGCCAACATTTTGAAGAGCTTCTTGAAAAGTATTATTCGAATGGCATAAAGAAGTTGGAAAATTTCTGCAATCGTTTTACTAAGCAAAACACATAGTATATCCAATAAAATAAACAAAAATTCTGGGAAAACATGTTTTCATTCAGGAGGTTACTTATCAGATCACCTACTATAACTATTTGTATAGAAGATGACTTGTGTAGGTTGTCTTATCGTGCTAATTGTGTCTGTGAAAATAAGTAATGGTATATATTTTAGTTATAAATTTAACTCCCGTTAAATATTATCAATCGAATTCATTCAAAATAAAAAAGGTGAACAAAAACATCATCCTTTATTTGACAAAGTACGGAAATGGCATGAAAATTAGGCAGTGTGAGGATGGCAATTTCGATATTGTGATTAAAATCATGAATATTGTAACAAAAATTGAAAACAGTTAATTAAAGTCGAACATAGCGGCGTTAAATCACAATTAGTGAATAATTGGCATTTTGACAGGTGATGAATGTACAATAAAACCCTAAATAGTTCTTTCGGTTGCCGCAGCAAGCGTTTGTCGGCAATTGCTAAATGAATTTCAGTTGACAGGTTTGAATAATCCCTTCTCTATCGGTAAACAAGGCTGTCACATATTGAATCGGTTGAATGCAGCAGGGTGCAAGAGTGCAGGGGTATTTATACACCGTCACATGAAAGCTATTGCATCGCTATTGCCCAGATTCAATTTCCAATATGCATATAGGGAGCAACACAGCGAACACAACACGGTTTAGGCGGCATTACTGAAATGATAGGATTTCCCATTCCCACTAGCACTTTCCTCTCGCTTACAAAACCGCAACTTACACGGTGTACATATTAATTTATAAATATGGTTAGGGATCTTAATCCTAAACAAGATAATTCCTCATTTACCAGTTAAAAATGGAAAACAGCAAATAAATCTAGTTACAGAATTTAAAATACGAACTATCCACCAGTGTTTTTTATTTAACATATATAGTACATTTCACGAATTTACAATTATTTTGGATTAGGGATGAAAGTTTTGACTTAAATGGTTCGCTGTACTGAGAAAATTAAAAACAAATTCTCCCAATACTTAAAGCATTATCGAAGACAAGCAAAAGTACGATTTTAACTGATAATTAACTGATTGAATTAACTGATGATTAACTGATAATGTATTTTACAGTCGGTTAGAGAATTATAGATATACAATAATTATTAGTATAAGAAAATTACAAATTCTGTTGCTTCTAAATTGTAGTGGTAAAATGATAACAATAACACTCAAAATTTTTCTTAATGAGAAAATAGAAATAATATTACTTTATACAGCATAATCAAAAAATAGTTCAATACTTATAATCACTGTCGTCGGTATCTTCATTTGGATTATAAATGATGACTGGGTTAATTGCTACGATGCTATTTTCACGCATCCAATATTCTTCTATCAACTTTTCACATTTCCGCAACATTTTTTCGCAAATTGCAAGAGCAGCAGTATTTAAAAAAATTACAAAACTGCTGCGCCACTGTAACCGTTACGTCGAATATAGTTATCGTACTAAGCTTTGCAAATTCGCCAAATAATTCCCATTGCATGGAAATCTCAACGGTAAGCCAATTAACACATTATGTCCAAAACTTTGTATAATCTTGTCTACTATAAATATTTTTTGTTTTTCATTCCTTGTGGCTAACTGTAGTAATACCGGCTTAAAAGAATCTTGAGGAAATGAAATATTTTCATTCGTTAACCATTCTTTTATATTATGTACTATCCAGAAATATGTTGTTTGCTTATTTAAAATTTCCGAATGGTATGGATCATCATCCAAAACTATAACAGATGATTCATGCGTACTTGAAAGCAGTTTTCTCAACCGTTTTACATATAGCTCCGTATTCATGTTATCGTGATAATCAGTCGATTTTGACGAAAACATAAGATCCGCTCCCTAAATAATACCATGTTTTCCACCCGCATGTAATAGAATCTTCCTCTTTCCCTCAGTATCTGTGTATTTACGCAAATAATAATTAAATATAATCCGTCAGATAACCAAGCGGGCTGGGCGGCCGATTCTCATTCGCTCCACTCTCAAATGGTTCAGTGGACGTGTGTTCGCGCCCCAGGTCGGTGTACAGAAAAATAAAAAGGCTAACGCAGCAGTTTAAAATTCTAGATGAATCTGCGGCTTAGACCAGAATATGTTGGTGTCTGATCGGCCTATGGTGGAGCAGAATGGCAAGAGAGAAGGGCTTGCGGCTCGGTGATACTCCTTCATAGATCCCTACCGGAAGGGCGTGCCGCCTAAATAGCGGTATATATATATATATATTATATATATATATATATATATATATATATATATATATATATATATATATAATATATATATATATGTATATATTCTCCATTACTCCATTTAATTCCGGCTACTAAAAATCAAATTTAAAGAACGCACCACCAATAGTTGCAAGTATTAAACAACATCAGTGTAACTTCTGTGCCACCCCCGAATTTCCAGACGGGAGCCCCGTCGGAGGAGAAGCTACGGTTTCAATAATACCTTTGCTTCCAGATCTGCTGCGACATAGTGTTGTGTCCTACTTACGGGGTAGTTCACCGCCACAGCCAGCGACATATCCAATCTCACGTGGAAATTTAAGGTTTGTTGATATAAACTTATATTGTTGCTGCTATATAGCAAGCACCGTTCACTTGTTAGATACACTTGTTGCGAATTCGTATAGTTATGCAGAACTATTTACTATCTTATTAATAAAACACTCGTATTCTAAGGTTATTCCGTATTTATACTTAGAATAGTTACCCTAAGTATAAGGTAAATATAATACTAAAATAATTTGTTACAAATAAACTCCGTATAAGTTAGTTATAAGTATTCCCACTTTATTCCGAAATAAAAGTTTGGCAATGTCGCAATCTTCTGCACAAATACATAGAACAACGACATATTGAGTAAAATATGTCAATTTTTATTTTTCTTTGAAACTGACAATGACAGCTGACACCATATATATCTTTAATTAATTTGTTATCTTATATGTTGAGTCATGAAACTATGACTAACAAGACAGGATCTTCCCGTAGTACAAAATCGGTCGTGTTCGCGCATGGCGTCATTGAAGAGTAGAATTTGAATTCTCGTTATAGTTAAATGGGATTTGTATGCATTCTGTGATGAAATTATTCAATTACCAAAATCATATTAAATGACTTTTTTAAATATTATATTATTATTTGTGTACAAAAGAAATTACCAATATAATATTAAGAAAACTATAAGAAGAAACTAGAAGAAATAAGATTACAATAATCGTACACATAGGGATATCTCCGAACTATTTATTAAATATTATTGATTGATATATACAAAAAAACTGAAATTACGAACGTGTTACTCTCCAATGACGTCACAACTTATGCGAAATATCTTATCTTCTTAGTCATAGCACAGAATAATAAACAATTAGAATGCCCACTCTCAGATGCCGCCTTTTTTTTTGCACGCAGTTTTTCAGCACGCGCGCCATGTTTTAGAAGGAAACACACAACAGACTCGGATTGGAAAATCACATTTGGTGTAATGGATCTTTATCGACATATGATTTGTGAGGTTATGTAATTGTTTATATTTATGTTTAATTATATTATATTTATATTTATGTTATTATATTTAACAATGTTAAAATAATTGTATAGTATGTCTATGATTGCCGTAAGTCAATTAAACCGGGTTAATTTTTCTATGCACACCACATAACTTTTCATTAAACAATACTGGTTCCCTTTAAAATATGGCGGAACGTCTGCGCGAACGAGATGCGCGTACTTAATTTTCCATGGAGAGTGGGCGTTCTGATTGTTTATTATTCTGTGGTCATAGTATCATGTGTTGAGTTGAGTTTTGGTATTTCAACTTCCTCGACAGCCGCAGCACCTCTTAAACACATTTTTTTATTATATAGCTACTCTCGTACTCTCAAAACAATACAAAAATAAATATATTCTTGTCACTGATGACTTTGACATTCATAAAATAGGTTATACCGTTATACCAGAAGACATAAACTAGGGTGTGGGTCGGTATAGTCCGCGAATAAATTCTTATATCAAGTATAACCTATATCTAAGTTATTCCGTGTTATTGGTAGTAATTTTGCCTATACCTGATTTATTCTGAGTATAAGTTTTATACTTGGTTTATTACTTACGCTGTAAATCTTTTGTCACGATTAAACAGTTTTACCGATAAGAACATTTTTACTTACGATTGCGTAGATATTTTTACTGTAATTTTTTTGATATTATTATTGATTTGCTTACATTATTATTAATACTTTTATTGATACAACCTTAATGGACGAATTATTTGATTGCATGAATACCACTAGTTCACCAGTAATTGAATGTGTGCTTTATTTCTAATTTTACCTTCGAATTGCATTTATTAGTAGTTAAGTATTTATATGTATATAAATGAGATGAATTCATTTTTTTGTGTTCCTTTGCATGTTACTTAGCATCATATTTATAATTATTAGTTGCCATTCTCCGAATTCACTAATTAGTTCTTACCACCTTCTCTTAGGCAGGTAGAAAATCGTTTGCTTTGTAATTTTATTGCATACATCTATTCACGACCTGCGATGGTTAGCCTATCGTTTTATTTTTTAAAGTTTAATTCTTATATTATTTCGCGTGTAGAATCATCTTTTGCATAAATATTGGTTTTCGTACCGTTCGTCACGTCATATTTAAATTTGTAGGTGTTAATATTTTATTAGAGTTAAATGTATATATGTTATCTGTTTATTACTTTTACTTGTTTTAAATAGGGTTGTATATGATCTTCTTGCGTATTATTTGTCCATCGTAATGCACAAACAAGGTGAAAGGGAGAAACCAGCGAATTAAAGATTGGACGGATATATTCATACTTCCCCTCAGGTGGCCTCTTAAATATATTATATAGAGGTCATCGCATGTGCAGAAAGTAACAGAATCGCAACACATCGTGTGTGCATAATTCTCAACAACAAACAAACAAACAACAACAAACTCAACTCAACTCACAAAAGGCTCCAGGTTAGGTTAGATTAGGTTAGTTAATTTATTTCGGTACATTTCGGTACATTTACTAAAACCACTTCCTCGCAAGACCATTATTACGCTAACAGTTATATTTAACTTCATGCTAAGCTTATCATACTCTCCAAAGACGTGGATGGTCGCTGAAAGTATTATAATCCTTAAGCCAAAAAAAGGAGCCCAATGAAGTAACATCTTATAGACTCATCAGCCTACTCCCAACTGTAAGCAAAGTTTTAAAAATTTCTGCTACAAAGGATATACGCAGATCATTAATTCCTATCGTTACCACCAAAACATCAGTTTGGTTTTGAGAAAATCAGTCCACTACCCAACAAGTCCATCGAATGATAAATGAAATATCAAAAAGTCTTGAAGCAAAGTAATCCTGCAATTCTATATTAAGTCGTCATTAATTCTAATTTATTGTCTTTATAATTTATTGGTTCTATAATGGAACTGGAATTGGAACTGGTTTATAAGGTTCTATACTTATAACACTCACAAATTTATTAAAGTCTTTATTACTACTTATTTATTTTATACTTAATAATTCTCGTTAGAAACTTTGTCTTCTAAAGAAGCGATGTCGCCGGAAACTTTGTTCTCTAGTGATGCGATGTCACCAGAAACTTTGGCTACATCAGAAGAAACTTTCAAAACATCGTCAGAAACTTTGTTCTCTAATGATGCGATATCACCAGAAACTTTGTTCTCCCATGATACGATCTCACCAGAAACTTTGGCTATGGACGAGATGACAGCAGCATCTTTTTCTTCAATTATATCCGAAATATATAAATTCAAGTTTCCGGATCCAAACCCTCTTCTTTTAAAGCGTTCTTTAGTCGTTGGACTAAATCAGCCTTTTTCTGGTAGAAGCTAATTCTCTGTCCTCAAGATGCCTTCTTAAATCCGTAACTGTGAGCTCATAAATCGTAGCCATTTTCACTTTTTAAAATATTCACTTCTAAACACCAATGTTAAGTATTTATTAATTCTAATTTATTGTCTTTATTATTTATTAAAGGTTCTATACTTATAACACTCACAAATTTATTAAAGTCTATATTACTACTAATTTATTTTACACTTAATAATTATATAATTTATCTACATTTATAACACGTGCGTCACAATTCAAAACGCGAGCGCGAGCTTCTTTTGACTGACTTTGTTTACAACAAAAATTCTATTTAAATATAAACTGCCGGTGGCCCAGACTTCCCTGGAGCGAACGACGACCTTCTCGAGTAAAAAAGAATCCCAGGGATGTTGACCTGAATTGCCTCGAATGAACTGGAACCTAGACTGGTTTTTTTTTATAGCGGCCTAGTTCCAGAAAGTTCCATTGTTGTCTTTTATATCGGAGGGGGACTCATCGTCAGGTAGCTTTCACCTGGAATTTCTACCATCAGGTCAAATCTAGAACATATAAGAATTAAAATATTTACGAGACATATGTATCGTAACAATATTACTAGACATTTCACAAGCGTTACAAAAACTTAACACAGAAATCTGCTTTACAAAGGAAAAGTAACACTATGCAGTAACTATTTCCTCTTCCTGAAATCCTACATATCAAATAAATATTTCTTTGTATGATTTCATGACTAAAAATCCAACCTCTATCATATTAACTCCGGGGTCCCGTAGGGTAGTGTTCTCGGGTCGCTGCTTTTCTAACTCTACATAGCTAATATACCTGACACTAATAATACTACAATCGTTTTTTTTTTGCTGACGACGTGGCAATACTGGCTGTACACGAAGATTCTATACAAGCCTCGTAAGACCTGTAACATCATCTGGACAGACTCAATGATTGCTACACAAAATGGCGAACAAACGTAAATAAAACAAAATCAACTTAAATAACATAACAGAGAACATAAGCTAGATACCTTGGTCTCCATCTTGACCAACGTCTTTCATGGAAGAAGCATATCCCCGACTTAAAATTCCGACAAATATATTGGCTCCTTAGACGTAAATCAAAACTCAATATCCAAAGAAAATTCTTAATACTTTGTAATGATGTAGATTGTAAATAAACATAGTTATACAAAAACTTTTACCGAATGATCAAAAAGCATGTAAAATGATCGAAAAGCATCGTATTGTGTGTGGCAGCATTTACTTTTTCCAGTGAATTATTACAAATCACAGTTGGTTATTGTTGGAGTTTAACCATCATTTTTATTTCAGCTTAAACAGAAGAATTTTCTATTGCCAGTAGTGATTTATTTCATCATAAAGTGCATTAGAGACCTCATATTTTGGATTATCTACAGATTGCCAGGTCAGTCTTTGTATTTTATTTATATCTATTTACGGCGATTCAATCCCACTGCTGCTCTGCTGCTCCCACCAAGTCGACAGTCTCTAACTGTTCAAAGTCAATCGATGATCGAGAATCATCAAAACAACTTTAATGTCAAGCCTGTAAACAGAACATACATATTGCACTGATCTACGAGCCGAAGATCGCGTTACAAGGCATAAGCTACGTGGAATTAAAATGCTTTGCAACAACTGCTACTCTAATATCGAAAGTTTTGCTAGTTTAAATACGCTCTTAAGAGATCTAAAAGAGGATCTTTAATCCAAAATTGATCTAATAGATCAAAAAGCTAATGATATCAGTGAAAGAATTTTACAGATCGAAAACAAGTTATCTATTGAAGATCATTCTTCATCTCCAAAATTTACAGATACCATAGCAAATGAAGCAGTTGATCGCATTAACCGGGCTAAGAATATTTTTGTTAGGGGTGTACCAGAAATTACAGGAGACATTGAAACAAACAAAAGTCACGATGGTGGAATATTAAAAAATATTTTAGATACTGTAATGTGAAACTCCACTCCTGTCACATTTTTCAAGATTGGAAAACCAAACAATCGCTTTCCTAGAATTATAAAGATCATTATGCAAAATGAACATGAAGCCAAACATATTTTGAAAAACAAAAAGGAACTTTTACAAACCGTCTCTTTGAAAAACGTTTCCATTATCGACGATAAGACTCCGAATCAAATAGAATGCATAAAAGAACTTCGAGTGGAACTGGAATAGAGAAAATTGAATGGAGAGGAAAATTTAACCATAAAATATATACAACGTGTCCCGAAAATTGTAAACTTTCGTCACTTATTCTGATATTTCAGGTTTTCTGTTTCTATACTAATCTAGCTACTTTAAATTCCAAATTTAATGAATTTTTATGCAACATTTAAAACCTAAATCCTCAAATAATTTTTATCACTGAAACATGGTTAACACCAAATGATCTTGACTCTCTTTATAACATTGATAATTATATTCCCTTTATAGGTGTGATCGTCGTAATCGACGTGGAGGAGGAACTTGTATCTACTTGTCTTCAGAAATTACTAATAATTTCTCTGTTACATCTCATGATATGACTGTCCCTAATATGGAACTTCTTGGCCTAAAAAAACTCTTTCGTTTTTCACCTAGTATGTGTGTTATCGGCCTGGTAATTCTAGATTAGCAGATGATGAGTCCCTTGTCGCATCACTTGATGAACTGTCTAGGCTAGAGAATCTGATTGTTATTGGAGACTTTAATTTTAGAGACATTTCGTGGCCTATAACTGATCCACCTAGTGGCTTAGCAACTTCCAAAAATTTATTTACAGATTTTGTATTAAATTCTAATTTACATCAATTTATAACGGAGCCGACTCGTTTCAGAATCAATAATTTACCATGTATTTTGGACTTGGTAGGCTGGTATTATGTGATAACTCAGATCATGCAGTCATAACTTTTCGTATTCAGTTTAACTTACAGTACTGTACTCCTAATCCTAATGTTAATAAAACGGTATATGAAATAATTGATTTTGAAAATCGCCAAATCGCCAACTGGCTGATATTGATTGGAAAGATGTTTTCGGCGACATAAGGAATCCAGTTGTATTCTGGGGTAAGTTCTTACACGTTAATTTCTGCAAAAACCAAAATACCTTCAGAAAAACCATATAAAAAATAACATAAAATCTTGGATTAATGGGGAATTAATATATCTGATAAAGTATAAAAGAAAGTTGTGAAACAAATATAGACGAACAAATCGCATAGAGGATTTACTAATTGATCGAGACTTTGCCAAAGATTTAAAGAAATCTCTACATGAAGCTCGTACTAATAACTGTAAAAAATTGTTCAAGTATATTAGATCTTCGTTGACAATAAAAGTTTCTATACCTTTACTGGAAAATGATAATGGGGATATATCCCAAAATAACTATGAGAATGCCGAAGTCCCCGTCAGTACTTTCTCTAAGGTTTTCTCTGTCGAACCCACTAATAATCAGTTGCCTATAGTGAAGTCGTTTTACCCTGTCTTTTTTTGGATTAACGCCCGAAAAATAATTTATGACTCTAGTTACAGCCTACAGAGTGGCTCAGAAAGCATCTCAGATGCTTTCCCTTTTCTACCTGCTTTGTGGTACCAAACCTCCTACTGGTCGGCTGTAGTACTTAAGGATAAATTAGCGCTACCAAAGAAACCGCTGACTACCTGAGGCAAATCTGAACAGACACTTTTATTACTTATGCGACAGGCTAAAACGATCCTACTTTAATAATAGTTTCGTTCGCGGTACGAATCCTGGACTCGTTCTGGATTACTTCGCATGCGCAGTGTAAAAATGAGCGTTCGCGCTGATCAAGTTCTGGACTGACAGGGACTGCTAGTCCGGAATCTTGTCGTTCGCGGTAACAGAACTTGCAGTTCAGAACCAGCTCAACCGATCCTTGGGATTTGAAGAGAACTCGGAGTTCGTACATGCGCAATAGAAACACTAGAAATTTCAAAATAGGAACATGGAACATTTTTATTATTCTGGTGATTGTCACTCTGAACCTTAAACGGTTTATTGTTTATTCGAGACATTCTGTTGTTTTTCTAACAATGCTCATCTCTAAACTAGACGAACTAGACTAAAGTGTGCTCTAATCTAAATACAATATGGCCGTTGGCAATGCGCAAACCAGATGCGTGAACAATTCCCGCCGAGTCGACTGCACCTTCGGGTTGTTCCGTATCAGAACTGAAAATTGTTCAAAATTCGTTCGCGGTGTAAATCAATCCTGAACTGATTATGAACCGCGCTTGCGTACAACCCGATTACTACGACTAAACGCATCCTGAACGCGTCCAGGATTCGTACCGAATCTATATATAACGAAACTATTATTTCGTCACGAGATTCTTCTTCCCTTGAAAATATAATCATTACTCCTGAAAAAGTTAAACATCATCTTCGCCTAAAAATAATTCGTCTCCTGGTCTCGATTTAATATCTTCTTTATTTTTTAAGAAATGTTCTAATGCTTTAGCTTACCCACTATATGTGATTATGTCCTTATCATTCACCACACATATTTTGCCTCCTATGTGGAATTTAATACCTATAATATCTAAAATAATGGAATCTATTATTGCCGAGACAATTTATGATTTTCTGCAAAATGAACTGGTTATACCAGAACAGCAGCATGGTTTTGTCAAAGGATGTTCTACAATGACAAATCTTCTCTCATGCTTCAATTAATGGTCAAGAGCATTAGACAGAAAAGCCCAGGTAGACATTATTTACCTCGATTTTGCTAAAGCTTTTGATCGAGTTTCAAAGCGAAGACTATTACATAAATTGGAAGACCTTGGTATCCGTGGTCAATTACTGAAATGGATCGACGCGTATTTAACAGATAGAAAGTTTTGTGTTAGAGTTGGAGACTCTTTCTCAGTTGAGAGAACGGTTTTAAGTGGGGTGCCGCAAGGATCAGTTTTGGGCCCACTTTTATTCATAGCATACTCAAGTGATCTACAATTTCACATTAAATGCAACAAAGCTTTCTATGCAGCTGACACAAAGCTATTTTCCGATCCTTCCGTAAATTTTCAGTTACTACAAGATTACCTTGATTGCATCTCGGAATGGTGCTCTAATTGGATGCTGCCTCTTAATGTGGACAAATGTGTAGTTCTTCACATGGGTAAAAATAATCCGTGTCTTCCTTACTCTATTAACGGGCGCGTGTTAAAAACAGTGATCTCACATAAAGACCTATGTGTTATAATTAATAACAATCTAAATTGGTCGGAACATATTTTGCATTTAACAGTAAATTATATCTACTAAATAAAACGTTTGCGAAAGTGTCATTTATGAGCTCAGTTCACCTGTATAAACTGTACATTCGTCCAGTTCTAGAATATTGCGGAACTGTTTGCTGTTCAGTATTAGTGCGCGATCGTAATATTCTCAAAAAGTACAGCGTCAGTGCACTAGGATGTCTTTTGGTCGCTCAAGACCAACGTATACAGAAAGACTGAATATGGTAAATCTCACTACATTTGAACAACGTCGACTTGAGAATGACAATCATCTTCGTGGCTACAAACTACAAAGGTTTTAAAAAGGAAACTTTTTTAACAACAACTTGACAATTGTTTCTCTGTAATCAAGTGTTCTCGATATGGAATATCCTTCCGGCTGAGATCATAGATGCTCCATCTGTCAATATTTTCAAAAACAAACTAGATGACCATTTGCTCCATAGTTGAACATTTAATTTGTACTTAACACTTGCTATTACCTATGTTTTTGTATATATATTTAGTTAGTTAGTGCTTAATCTGTAACTATTGTAATACAACCATTTATTCCATGTATTATCCGCAAAACCCATATACACATGTAGTCAAATGGGTTTTGCGACCCCTGCTTAAATTTATTGTAAAATAAAACAAAAATAAAAAATTATTTGATTTTGAATCTTGATTTTTTTGTTGTCTTGCCTTCTGTTGTGTTGTCTTTGTTGTTCTATATTTTAGTTTTGTTCAATTCTTACTCATGTTCAGCACCAGCTATTTATAGTCTCACAACCTATTAGTTTGTAGTCCTTACATTCACGTATATTTTCTTTTACATATCATAAAATAATCTACTTCGAAATAATTTTGTCCTGTGGATTTCCTTTAAGAGTATTAAAATAACTTCATGAAATCCTCTTATAAGGCCGGAGAATTTCAGTAGTTAAATTGTATACATACAGAAACGTATATAATATAAAATCTGCTATAGATTATTAGTGTAAATTTTACGATGACCCATCTATTCAAATAGGGATTAAATGTGAAACATATCTCGAGATATAATCTGTTAGTGGAAGTAATATTCAATTAGAGTGTATAGAGCGAGAGCGGGCAGCCGTAATTTCTGTAATTCTGCCGCGGTAATATGACGGACTACGGAATGGGAACCAATTAAATTCTGAATGATCCCAATATAGGTACGTTGGATTCAGTTTGAATAAGAACTGTCTGAAGCACTATAGTCAGAATCTACTACGAAACGTTGCCGGTTTGATTGAAATATTTGTATAAATCAGTATGATGATCCAACTTACTTTTATACTTTTTCGAGTTCAAACTCCTGTACCTGCGGGGTAGAGTATGGTATAAAATTTCCATGTAAAATTATTTAAAACAAGCCACTGCTATAGAGCGGAACAGAACGTGGCGTAGATAGGGCTACGTTTTTCTTATTTACGATAGAAGCTCGCAGATGTCACGACGATCACAAGCACGATTCAGGGTTATACAGTAAAACTTCTTTTAACGGACACCTCTCCACAACGAAAAACTGCTAAACGGACAATTTTTAGGTCACCCAACATTTTCTATGTCGGTAAATAGGGAGACACCTCCGAACAACGAACCCTCTTCACATCGACTCCACACAAAATTTGCCTTCAGCTTTTCTAAAAAAATATTGTCATTTTACCTGCCAACAACGAACAGTCAGGTAAAGGTGAGTAAAAGATTAAAATTGGGACTTCTGAAATCCAAATATGTACACAACTTATTGTAGTTATAAAACTAATTATATCAGTAGGTACTTATGGTCATAAAACTAGGTACTTTGGGTACATCGGGTTTAATTTGGAAAAACCCATTTTAGAATGTATTCATTCTTTGTACACATTTTTTATTTAGTTGCGATATTCTGATCTTAAGGTAACAATGTCTTCGACTAAAAGAAAGGCCATTCAAAAGAAGAATGTTCCATTATCTGGAGTGATAATAAAAGAAAGAGCTTTAGAGGCGGCGGAAGAACTTAATTTGAATTTTAAATCTTCCAATGGTTGGCTTGACAAAGTTTTGACAACGTCCTTCTCTTGAAGGCGCTCTAATTGTAGCGGAATTTGCGCGATCATTTCCGCAGGGAATTATCAAATGTCCAGAACAGTGATTCAGGAGACGCTGGAGGATATTTCAAGAAAACCTAAATGGCTCTTTGAAATGATGCTTTTCCTAAAGGTACTTTAGCTGCACGACCATCGAGTGATCATATAAGCGATCAGAGAAAAACATGAAACAAATACCAAACATAAAGATGAGTCTAATGACATCATACATGATGATACTCAGGATGACAAAGATGAGACAGCTATAGAAGATATTAAAACAGTAAATGAGACAGACAATTTTCGAACTCCTAGCAGACAAACAGTAGTAAATGAGAGCAAAAAATCGGTTAGTACCAAATAAGAAACAAAAAAACCGATACAATTTACAAACAATTTTTTTATATTGAGCAAAAAAATAAAGAAATATATTCGGCACAGTCGTCGCTTGCTGCTGATTGTAATTGCCACTTTTTAATGAATTTTTTACCACAGTTGAAAAAAATTACTCCTGTAAGAAATACAATAAAATAGAATAGAATAGAATTTATTTAATCAATATACAGAAATAGTTTTCGTTTTTGACAAATCAAAGGAATAGTGACACATATAAAACATATAAAATGTTTGGATAATTTAATCATTACAAACATGTATATATATTTAATATTAACAGTTAAAAAAAACGACAAACACACTTTGTGGAATTATAAAAAACATGAAATATAATTATAATAGGCAACTACCCTGACCAAACTAGTACTATTGTGTAAAAGCTGTACTTAGGTACTCCGTTTTTGAATAGAAACAATGTTTCAAAAAGTATGATTTGATTTTAAGCTTAAACGATAATAAGTGAAGACTTTTTACTTCATCTGGCAAAAAGTTATACAAACTAACATCAGTCGAATTTTTTATGCTCTTTGTCAACCTAAAACGTTGTGCTCTAATAGCATCTCTAGATCTTGTATCGTGATCATGGACGTTAGAGTTTATGTTAAAATTACCTTTGTTGGCATGAATTTCAATCAGCATTTCATATATATAGAGTGAAGGTAGTGGCATAATACCTAAATCCAGAAATAAAGGTTTACAGGGTTTCCTGTACTCTGCTCTTGCAAGTATCCTCATTACTCTTTTTTGTAATTTAAAAATTCGATCTGCTTAAGAAGAATTACCCCAAACAGTTATTCCGTACTGTAAATGGCTATGAAATAGTGCAAAGTAGCACATTCTAATGATATTTTTAGGAATCATATAAACTAAGTTGCGTATTAAAAATATACTTGTAGCAAGTCTAGAATTTAAGTATTCTATATGAGCACTCCAATCCAAATTATCGTCTAGAAAGATTCCTAATAGTTTAACACTATTTCTTAAGATATACTTCCAATCAGAACTAAAAATCAAATTCTAATTTTCTCTTCATTTAGCTTTAGCCCATTATGTGAAAACTAGTTTTTTGCTTTCTGGGTATCACTATCTATTTTAATTTTTAAATTATTCTGATTAATATCAGTATTTATGAGAGTTGTATCATCTGCGAAGCAAACACATTTTATAGGAAAAGTGTAGTGAAATAAATCGTTCAGATAAATAAGAAACAAAGTGGGTCCTAATATCAAACCTTGAGGTACACAATATTTGACAGTGTTAAACTCAGAATAGCTGTTATTAAGAAAAACTGCCTGTTTTCTATTTGTTAGGTATAATCTAAATAGATTAAGAGTGTTTCCCCTAATACCGTATTTATGCATTTTTTCCAACAGTAATTCATGCGAAACACAGTCAAAAGCTTTGAATAAATGACCTCCTCCAAGCCATTAACAATATCTCTCACAATTTTCTGTATAGCTAGAGTAGTGCTACACTTTTTTCTTAAGCCTTATTGATTACAGTGAAGTATTTTGTATTTTTCTAGATATTCTACCAAACGAACATTTAGAATACTCTCAAAAATTTTGACGAAAATGGGAATGATTGAGATGGGACTAATCCCAATTTCATCTAAAGCTCCCTTTTTGAACACTGGTAGCACTTTTGTTACTTTTAAAACATCTGGAAAAATCCCCACAGTAAGACAATTATTTTGAAGCCAAAAAAACAAAAAAAAAGATTTTTTTGCCCGAAAACCCGAAAATTGAAATGGTAAAAAAATAGTTTCGGAAACATATAGTATCTAAGTGATTGTTATAACTTTTTTCACGATATATAGACTTTCCTTATTTAAAATTGTTTTCTTTATTACTTCCTGTATATGTTATAAAATAGTCCAAATGGCAACCTCGGCATAAAAGTGACCTTAGTATCTTAGGCTCCTTACTTCACTAACAGTAGTAATGACAATTGCGGTATTGTAATTACGTATCTGACCATAAGGCGATAAACTGAAAATCGCATTATCAGGACTAGCTTATATACAAGTAAGGGAGTATTTTACTGCATAACTGTAAACAATAGGGAGAAATTATTTTTGAAGTTATGAGAAAAGCCCTGTACCTCTGTACCTCTGTACTTTTTGTTTTTTTACTACTGCCCATTTACTTTTCTTTTTCCTTTCTTACTTGGTCGCTTTTGGTACTTGAAAGCTTTAAATAATCATATCAACACATAATGGAAAATTATACACAGATTAAAGAAAAAATGGCAATATTTTTCAAACAAGGCTAAGAGTTACTAGGTTAACTACTACTCTAACCCTATCAAGAATACACCTACTAAGGAAATATGACAACAGTAAAAAAAATGGAAATAATTTCCGCACCTAAGCCTAAATAAATGTAGTAACGATGACTGTATAAGAACTTTTTTGCAAAATATCACCCTATGTTCAGCAAATGAGGAAGTAAAAGATTTAATTTAAGTTATTGCTGATGTTGATAAAAACAATCTATTGAATTATCCTTTGAAATTTACGGAAACTACAATTTGAATTAAAAAATACCCGTAACACAGCTCCTGGTATGGATCAAGTTACATACGATGTAATATAGAATTTATCAACTGTCGGTAAATTATTTCTTTTAGAAATTTTTACTGATATTTGGTAAAATAACGCTGTCATTGAGGAGTGGAAAAATGTTTTTACCAATCCCCAAACCACAGAAAAATGTTAACCTTGCAGAATCTTATCGGCCAATTTCCTTATTATCATTGTGTCATGAAAGCTTTTGAATAGATTATTAAGTAAGTGTTAGAATTTCATTTAACTTACACTGCCTTTTTTCCGTTAAACAATTTGGTTTTAGAAAAAAAAAATACTATTGACGCTATTTCTTATTTCACAAGAGACACTCAGTTATATTTTTCAAATAACTATCATTTAGGGGCTGATTTTCTTAATATAAAAGGTACCATTATGCAATTAATATCCTTATGTTATGTTAGAAGAAAAATTGCTCCAGGCACATGTTTCTGCGAGAGTGTGTAGTGCAATCTTCTAACGAAGAGAAAAGTTTATGCAAGGTCTAATAACAATTCTGTAATAGGTCCCAGACGATCATCCACAGGTTTATCACAGGGCTCCGTTATCTCTTCCCTTTTGTTGAATATTTAGACAAAAGAAATACACGATGGAAGAAATAATTATAATATTTATACAGTATGCTGATGATTTCGTCGTTTATAACACTAAAAAATTAGAAGCAGGCATAACTGAGTTTATTTTACATCTACAGCTAACTAGTTTCAAATTTGAATCGTAAGGTTTTTCCTTAACCTCTCAAACATCTAATGTTATCATCTTTATAAGATATATCTGCTGCCCAATATTGATAATGTAAATGTAAAGTGTACACTATATCCAGTCTTAAATAAGGTAATAACTTATCTTGGAATTATTCTTGACAAGAAGCTTAGTTGGAAACCATTTATATGTAATGTAAGCGTAGCAAGTGAGTAGGGTAAACTATAGAATCAAAATGTGTAAAAGGTGTAAATTTTTTAAAACTCATGAGGAGTACTTGATTGGAGGCAGATCCACAATGGTGTTTAATTTTTTAGAAAGCCTTTATTAGGTCTACCCTGGATTACCGATATTTTAATACATAATATGAATCGGTTGGAAATAATTCACAATATATGAATCTTGGACTCTGAGACAATCGGAGAGAAGAAAGATAGACGCCACTGAAATGTTCTGTTGGAGACGAATGTTACGAATTCCTTGGACCGACCGTAGAACAAATAATTCAATTTTAAGAGAGCTAAAAGTTAGCCAACGACTAAAGTCCATCTCCAACAATTAAAATATTTTGGGCATGTTATGAGAGCAAACACAGAAAACATGGAAAGACTCATAATACAAGGAAAGGTAGAAGGCCGAAGATCACGAGGAAGATCCCCAACAAGATGGATAGATCAAACTACAGGAATATGCCAAAGTCCTATGCATGAATTAAAGGAAATGACCAGAGACAGAGATCTCTGGAGACGGACAATACACGACATCACGTCGACCACTACACTCCCCCTGGGGGGTCAGGATTGAAGAGAGAGAGATATGAATAAGACTTTGTTTGGCAATGTGTTCAACGTCTGTGGAACCACTTCGGACTAAAGCGCTAGAATCAATATTATTTTGTGGAGGGAATTTGTGGATTTTTTTTAAAACCCTACTCTGTTTGATAAAATAAACTTATTAAATAAACAGGATTTAACTAACACGTACTGGTCATAAAAACCTCCATTATGTATTTCTTTTAGAAATACAAATACTTATAAAATTGATTTATAAAGAACTATTTCAGTCAAAAATTAAAACTTTTTGACACGTTGTAGCCACTAGAAATTAATATTCTTGTATACAATGAAAATTTTTTTATAAGTAAAAATGCATTAAGCGCCCGCATATCAAATCTATCAGATCAAAGTATTATAGGTACCGACGCATGAAAACAAAATAATGGTATGGAATTTGCATTCTATACACTATTAACAAACGTTCAAGAAAAATTCAAAATAATTAACAATACGTTTTATAATAATACAATAATTTTTTCTGCAGAAACCATTGGTAATATTTAAGCCTGCGACTATATCGAAAAAAACGCTACTACATATTTAAATGAGAATAGGACACAGTTAAAGGTTAAAGTAAGTTTATTGAAGTTTTAATTTCAATAAAATTGAAAACGTCAATAAACTTACTTTAACCTTTAATTGTGACTTATTCCCATTTAAATAGTAATTACTTTAAAATGCCACAAGAAAATAGCTTCAGAACAATATTAAAAAAAAAACAAGTTGAAAAAATATACTTTTTGAGTGACTCCTTATCTGTCTTTAAATGCATCACTAACCCAATTAATGTGATGACTACTAATGTACTCATGTAAATCATTTTATTAGAAAATTAAAAGTAAAAATTCACTTGGGTAAAACCTCATATAGAACTTAGTGGCAATGAAGTTTCTGAGTCCTTAGCCAACGAAAGCGTTACAACTGGACAGCATACCAAGAACAATTTAGAAGCTCAAGAATATTTAATGATATCTAAGAGTAAGTTTAAGGAGAAATGGGAATTGGTTTGTTACATCACTGTCAAATTACTTAAAGTCTTATTTAGCTTTTGACAGTGACATTGAGTCTTGTCATTATTATTAATTTTTATTACTGCCATCTTCTTCTTAGAGTGCCGTCTCCCTACGGAGGTTGGAAATATAATGGCTATTTTTATTTTTGAACTTGCTGCTCTAAACAAATCAATCGATCTGCATTGATACCAATCACGTAGATTCTTCAATCAAGAGTTCTGCCTTCGGCCAACAGATCTTCTTCCTTGAATCTCCCCGCTTTGATATTATTCAGTGTGTTTTGGAAAATTTCTTCAGAATATAAGTTAAACAAAAGTGGCGATAAAACACATCCCTGTCTAACTCCTTTACAGATCTTCATTTCTTGTGAGTGTTGCCCATCAATTTGATCTATGACACTTTGGTTCCAATATAATGTTTGCACTATATTTATTAAAGAGCAAAGAAGTTAAGTGCAAATGTATGCCACATATATGGCATATGTGGCGCCCTCTATCAGATACATTAAAGTATGCATCAAATTATAATTTCTGATGTTCAATAGTACCCAGTTATAAATTTTGATACATAAATGTTGACAAACATGAAAGTTATAGCGAAAATTAAAATTTTAAATTTCCTCTTTAACAACATTTTATTAAAGCAATTTGGCTTAAATCGTAATATTTTAAAGCGTAATCTACGGTTTCTTTCTGTACAATATAACCTTAATAACCTTATACTTAAGGGCCACCTTATATATATATATATATATATATATATATATATATATATATATATATCTATATGTATATATATATATACATATATATATATATATATATATATATATATATATATATATATATATATATATATATATATTTATTCAATTATATAAAATGCTTGAATGTGAGCACGTATAATATATATTGAAAAATAGATTTGTATTAAATGGATGCCCTCCTTTTATTCCTGAACTGATTGTTCCGCTAAATTAACTCAAAATCGAGATATTAGACGCCTCTACTGAAACACATCTCATTCCACACAATTCTTGCATGTCAAGCTCGTACGTACGTCCGTATATTGATTCGAAATGCATTTAGCTCTCCACATTTCCGCCAATTAAAACTAATGTAAAAGGGTGAATCGGTGGTGCTTAACAAATTTCATTTGGTGAAATTAAGTGTTGGCATAAGAATAATTAATGGGTGAAACGCTATGAAATACTTTAGTGGAAACATGACACAAGTGATTAAGAGCACCTTGAAAGCAACTACTAACGTCACGGAATAACAGTTTTATGTTTTATTAGTATTTAGCAGAATATTTTCTAGCGTTTCATTTTAAAAGGGAAAAATAAATATATGTTTATTGTTACACAAATAAAAAAACACTTGTTGGTATATAATAATTATGAACAACACTGAAACTAAAGTATTAGGCCAGAAGAAAATAGAAAGATTGGAAAGAAATATTCTACGCAGGATTTGGTGTTAATCCAAAAGAAATCGTTACCTTGAAAAACGTGCCTGGTTGATTTATACGACATGATTGGGGGATACCTTTGAAGACCATCTGAAGAATTTAGAAATCGGTTTTACTCGACTTAAAGCTGTCCAATTGATATTAAACCACAAGAAGTGCCAGCTATTTTAAAATAAAGTCAATTATCTGGGTCATATAGTCAGCAAAAGACTGGTCGTGGATAAGGAAAAAAGCAATTCTCTTAATGGCCAGTACCGACTAACAACATCAGGAGAGGAGTTTTCGTGGACTATGTACTTACTTTCATTGAGCATCAGGCCGAAATTAGACACAGAAAAGTGATTCTCTTTCTAGGAGGCTGGCTCCAGAAGAGTGTTCCCAGTGCAACAAAACAGAATACAAGGAAACAGCAGTGCCAAAACAACGATGTTTAAGAAAACCGTGGACCATTTTGGCAAGAAATATCAAGCCTATGCTCAGTAGTTAAGACGTACTGGGTTCAGTGGGACTTCTTTATCATGGAAGACAGCTTGCTTAAAGGAGTACACGAAAATGATGACAGTTTAGAGAAGAGAACATAGTTGGTGATTACAAAGATCAAAATAGCCAAAGTAACTTATCAGTTACACAACAGTCTATCAGGAGGGCATTTTGATGTAAAGAATTTATAAAATTAGGAACGAATTTATTGGATGAGTAGTTTCTATGATGTAAAGAACTGGTGTACAAAATGTACTACCTGTGCTATGAGTAACGGACCTTACAGAAAAAGAAAGGCTCCTATGAGACAATACAATATTGGAAGTCCGTTTGCAAGAATAGTTTTGGACATTGCTAGGCCATTCCCAAAAAGTGAAGATAAAGGCAAGTACACGTTGGTCGTAATGGACTACTTTTTAAAGTGGCTCGAGATCTATGCAATTCCAGACCAGAAGGCCGCCGTTATTGTAGATGTGTTAATCAAAGAGTACATGAGCCGATTTAGAGTAACTCTGGAGATCCATAGTTGTCATGGGAGGAACTTCTAGAGCGATTTCTATAGGGAATCTATGATAGACTAGGCATAAAGACAACAAGAACTACAATTTATCACCCGCAATTAAATGAAATGGTAGAGTGGATAAATAAAACAGTTGACAACAAATTGACAAAATGGTATCCCATCACCAGCAGCGAGACTGTGAGCAGTACCTACGATTCTTCGCAATGACCTACATATCTGCTGTTAATGATTCAAAGGACAGCAAAAGTCCTATTTGGACGCGATATGTGACTACCATATTCCATGAAATGGAATAGTAGAGCGGATGAATAAAACATTTGGCAAGTATTTGACAAACATTGTATCCCATCACTAGCAAGACTGCGAGCAATACCTACAATTCTTTGCCATGACCTACAGATCTGCTGTTAATGAATCAACGGCCAAACACCAGCAAAAGTCCTATTTGGATGCGAGATGCGACTACCTTGTGATCTAGAGTTTAAGGGTCTATCAGAGAAGATGTAACTGGTTAAGATTATGTGAACGAATTGCGAAGAAGAGTGAACGAGATACACGAGTTTTTTCGTTCCCATTTTCAGATCGTTAGCGATCGAATGAAGAAACGGTACGATATCCAAGACGAAAAAAGAAGTTTTATGAAAAATAACAAAATCTGGCTCTATACTCCAAAGAAGCGAGAGGGTTGTTCTCTTAAGTTGCAGGAGTTCTGAGAAGAGTATTACCGCATTATGGAGAAGATTAACAATATCATCTACCGAATAAGCAGCTTTCCGAGGAGACAGCCTCGGTTAGTGGAACATAACGGGCTGGCGCCATTCCAACTTGCAAAAGCTACCCATGCCAAAGCTAGAATGCCGCCAATTAGATTGGAGGGTTGTCCGAAATATAATTGCCCAAAGGTTGTCCTTAGAGGACACCACAGTTCAGGTAATAGTCTGTTGCAATCCGCTTAGCTACTGATGTGGAGTGGAAACTGTTCTTTGCCACTTTTATCCAACTGAAAGTTGTAAAAGAGCTGCATCTAGACACCAGTATCCCATTCCAGTCCCAACAGGGTTCCAATCGGAACCATCCCTTAACGGGGACAATGTTACGTCTGATTTACACCCCAAGCAAACATTACTGATGCCAGTCTAACGGTAAACGAGTATTATCTAGGATCCAAGGAGCACGTATCTGCATGACGTCGTCTTGGAAGTGTCCCGTTATCTTTAATAGGTACATTAGACGGAAAACTTACATTAGAAGTTCTAATTAAACATTAGAAGTAGGTCCGATTCAGAAAAATGATTCAGAAACAAATTTAGATTTCGATTCAGTTTTGAAATATAAAGCGCGTATTGTAACCCGAAATAAATACTTGTAAGTATATATAAATTAATTATGTGTAAATAAATTAGTATAATACTGTATATAAAGTAAATAAATAAATAAAATACAGTAATAATAAATTTAAAGTCTCTAAATAAAAACATTACAATATGCTGCACTTCCTTTGAACAGGAAATGTATGATTGCTTAATGATATTTATCTGTGAAAGTAAAACTAACCTCGAAACTTTAATCCTAATTGAAATTCTCTCCTCTATTTTATCCCAATTGTTTTTATCTCCTAACCGGGATCTAGTGTATTTACTTAGTTTGTCTAAATGTTATGTATTGATGGGTCCCTAGAGAAGAAGCAAGTGACCACGTCTATATCCTACTGTAATATTTATTTTAATTTTTTGTTGCAATAATACTCTTTTTGAATTTTTAGCAACTATCTTCATTTTTCCATAACTGAAAAGCTTCAACATCTATAAAGCTTGTGCGATATATTAAGAATATCGTTTATCTAGTTTAGCGACAATAAAATATTTTAAGACACACTGTATAAACATTTCGATTAAGATATTATATCTTAGTATGTGTACCAACTTTTAGATGTAAGTTATTGTCGTCGTCAAAAGAACATTTCGATCTCTTATATCTATAAACAATTTTATTTTCCAGAATATAAAAATTGCGATAAAGCCTGCTTATAGCTGAAGTCTCAATAAAATATAGGATTATATTTGTGCTAAAATCGATATTTTAGAAAATAAACGCGCACGGGGAGATCGGCCTTAACGGAAATTGTTTCTGGTGACTTTATGGTCGAATATGTTTCCACCCCTCTCATCTCTCAGCGGAAGCTGTACTACTGTTTCAAAAATCTGTTATTTTAAAGATTTAAAACGCACACAGGGTGTATAAAGCACACAGTTTCACAAGGTAGCACAAATATTTTACGTATATATTTAAAACGTCTATGTAGTCGAGAAGTATATACTTAACCAAATTTATATCCGCACTTGCAAATAAAATCTCTACATCTTGTAAATGTAAAAGATATATTTAAGCACAGGATATAAAGGCGTCTTGGCGAAGGGTTCACAGTATTTTGTCTGTAAAACTTGCTGGAGGCAGATTCTGTTCAATGTTACGAGTCATAAGTCCCATATTTGGATGATGCTAGCAAATCAAGGATTAACAATTTGCTCATTTGAGCCGTCGCAGTTTGTGTCTCCCATTCATTTTGTCATATTTGGAGCATATGTGATCATAGTTCGAATTTTATTTCTGATAGTTGACAGTTTTCTGTAATACATAGATTTTTTTCATTTATCTAGGAGGAGAATGGGAAGTGTCCCCGTTGTGACCTGCAAGAAATGATAGAAGTAGTCCTGTACGTGCTTGCTACCTTTAGTAGGGGCTTTTTTTGTGAATTTGTGAGCAGTTCCGTATATTTAGCCATTCTCAAGACTTTTTACCATATGGGGGCGCCATATAAGAGGGTAGAAGGTCTTAAAGCCTAAGTTCCTAAGTTCTACAGCCTGAAGGTACATTCTTCTTTTGAGGGTACTTGGAGCGCCGATGTTTGGCATAATTTCATCAGGTACTTGGACTACTTTCATCAGGTACTTTGTAAATCTTAGACCTGCATCTAGTTGGATGCTCAGATATTTAGCACTATAGATAGGCTCTATTCTTGTACTATCTATTACAAAAGACAGATTTGGACGGGCTCTAGGGCCTTCTTCAAGATCTGAATTTCTGTTTTTTCTATCTTCAAACTCTTGATATTGTTTTACCATCGATCTGTTGACTTTTTTGCAGCTTCTGTTGAGTAACATCTCTAACTTCAGTTTGTTATTAAATTAAATGAGTAGAGCTAGATCGTCTGTGTATGCAATAGCTCTGATCTCTTCTCCGTAGTCGATTTTCAGTATTTTATTATATAAAACGTTTCAAAGCGTTAGTCTTAGTACGACTTCTTGCAGTACACCTGCTAACGTTTTCAGGTCTTTAGGTTTTGCAACTTGGACATACCTTTCATTGAGGTAGTTCTTAATTATATTAATCAAATAATCTGACACTTTGCTTTTTCGAATGCGCTGATGATGTGAGCTCAATTGTCTAAGTTAAAAGCGTTTCTTAAATCAAACATCACGAGGGCAGCTCATTTATTTCTCGTCATTTTTACAGTGTCACTTATTTCTTTTACCGCATCGATGGATTCAGATTTCGTGAATCTGTACTGATTGTCAGATACTTCTGTTTCTCTGTAATTTGGAGTCTCTGTCTGATTTAATTATTAATGTCAGTCATGTTTAGTCTCTTTTGAGCAACATTTGCTTCTGGAGGAGTTCACTGAAGATCCTTCGAACCATCCTAGGATTTTTCTCTATGATGATGTTTATCACCTCAGGAAGTGCACCATTCAGCTACAGAGGACCAGCTGATTTGCCTTATTCAACTCGTTTCATCGCTATTACTATTTCTTCAGCCGAAAAGATCGTCAGGTCGAATGTTGACGTTATTTTGAGTAAACTGTTGCGGGGGATTAGTAGGAAATGCGGTATTGGCTATTTTCTTCCATTTTTTACACAAAAAATGTATGGGTTCTCTTTCCTTAATGTTTTTGTGTCAATCCTGTTTGATTCGTCCCATAAATGATCTTTTAGTGCATTTTCTTTACAGTTAGATAAACCTGGATTGGTCATCATCATCATTTTGGCTTTACAAAACTTCGTGGGTCCTAGACTCCTTAACAATTTCTCTCCAGTCGTCCCTATCCATCGCCTTCCTCGTATTCCCATATCTCTCATGTTTTCGTCGATGTTATTCAGGAACTTCTTTTGGTCTTCCTCTTCTTCTCTGACCAATGGGTTTATCAAGGAGCGTTTTTCTAGCTGGGTTATTTTGTTCCATCGGCAGTACATGCCCTATCCACCTCAGACGTCCTATCTTAATATGTTTAACGATCTAGTTCCTGATATAGTCTATAAAGTTAGAAGTTGTACTGTCTTCTCCACACTCCATTGTCATTCACTGCTCTAAAGATTCGCCTTAGTACTTTTCTTTCGGAACATCCTAAAACATGTTTTCATTACTTTGTGTTAGAGTCCAGGTCTCTGAACCATTAGGACTGAGCGTATTATTGTTTTGTAGAGTTTCTTTTTGTATTTCTCGATATACTGTGGATTTAAGGAGGATATTGAGCACAAAATAGCATCTGTTAGTTACTCTGCGGTAGTATTATTTTCTGTGTAAAGGAGCGCTCCTAGGTATAAAAATTCTTCACTGCTTTGATGATGTCGTTTTCTATAACAAGCGGTCGTAGTATTTGTGATTTCGTGCTTATTTTTTATACTCTGTTTTGCTGGTGTTTATCGTTAAACCCATTTTTGTAGCTGATTCTTTTAATGCTACATACGCCTCTCTTACATCGTTTTTCGTTCTCCCAACAACATTGATACCATCAGCTTAGGCAAGGATTTGCACTGATTTATTATATATTGAATGGTTGCGATTTGTGACAGAGCTAGATTAAATAGTATATAGGAGAGATGGTCTCCCTGGCTCAGCCCATTATTTGTTTTAAAAGGTTCAGACAGTTCCCCCTGAATTCGTACTGTACATTTAACTTTTTCAAGAATTAGTTTTGTTTAATTTAACAACTGATTTGATACTCCTAGCTCTTTCATTACTTTGAACATTTCTTTTCATAAAGTCGTAGGCTGCTTTGTAGTCTATAAGTATGTGATGATCACTTCTGAAACCATCCTGGTATTTTTCTTCTATATGTTCTGCATATGATGACATACGGTAACATAATACTGTGGAAAATGATTTATACGCTGCATTTAGAAGCGTAATTCCTTTGTGGTTAGAGCATTCAAAGATATCTCTTTTCTCAGAACCTCAGGAACCTGGACTGGTAATACAGATAAAAAACACATTATATTCTGTGGCTGTGATTGTAAAGACTATGCGTTAGGCATTTATTAAATAAAAAGATTAAACATCTCGGGCGATAAAACTCAGTATGCGTGTATGTTGAAAGTAAAAGATTGATATGGGTTATAAGTAACGAGATTACTCATAAACTTGGTAAAGAAGGAGCTAGAATATGTTGTATGAGAATCGAATTGCGGTATTACTAAAAGGCATGAAATTTATCCAACAATGAAATTGGTGCAAAAAGTTTCTGAACCTGTTTTGGCATGTCTAAGTTAAATATTATGTTTATATAGGATTAAGCCACCATTGATTTTAATGAAAATTACATTTTTAACTACCTAACATTTGACGTTTCAATTTTCACTCCAGGAATCGTTTTTTAAAAAAGAATATTTTAAAAATTCTGAAAAAAAATATAATCAAAAAGTTGTTTTTTTGTAGGATATGTTCTTGTACCCCCTGAGTCACGGAGTATATGAATGTTTTTTCTAGTTAGAAAAAGTCACTGAAGTTTAGATAATATGGAAATCGAAATAAAAAAAGAATGTGATAAAGAAAGAAGATGATAAAACGATTTCGAACATTAGACAGGATAAATGCTGTTCAAAAACATAGACATGTATATGTCTATATGTATTGTATATGTTTAAAAAAAATTAAGAATTATCTTCGTTCTTTGATATTTTAACCAATTTTATTAGGTAATTTTTTAATATTTTATACCGAAAAGACATATAGAGAGTGAATAATCATGTTTTGTTCTCTCTGCATTAAAATACACAATGAAGCTAATAGGGATATTATAATTAGAGTTGGTTAAACTATAAACAAAAAAATAGTGTGCTCGAGCGATGTATATTGATAATGTTGATGATATTGTGGTAATTTGGCCGTTCAAATTTACACTGACTGAACAAATATCCAGCATGAATACGTAACTGTTCAAATAGCTCCCACATTAAGATAATTAATTTATGCATACGGACGGGCGGTGCATACCTAGATAGACCTTAGGGCGTCCTTAGTATATTGAAAGGGACCGAATGCCATCAGTAACTTAGATCTAATTCTCTCTGTTAATAGTTAGCATAAGTTATTTATGTTTATCCTAGAACAGTGATGGAACTATCTTAAACATTAAAGGAGTATCATCAAATTGTAGTCTTTTGTTCGGATTTATTAAAAACAGCTTCAGAATTCTTTTAACATCGTTCTTGAATTGTACAAGGATTCTGAACGGACTTTATAAATTTTATATCACTTATATATGGGAAAACTGCTAATATGGCGATTAATTCTGCAGTATATATTGTAAGCTTTTCATTTAATTTAAAAGATCTTTTAAGTTTATTATACGAATCAATTCAATCAACCCACTTTCTTGTTTGTTTTTGATGCATCCGTGAATATATATTGACATCTGAGAAAATACTTCTGTTATCATCATCTTTGGCTCGACAATACTCTGTGGATCTTGGCCTGCTCTAAGATTCGTCGCCATCTGTTCGGTTTTTGGCAATGACATCTTCTGATTTTTAATATTCGTAAGTCGGTTTCAACTCCATCTAACCACCTAATTCGCGGTCGGCCTTTGCTTCTTTTTCCTACAGGTGTTCCAGTGGCTAGCTTTTTAGCAATCGTATTTTCTGGCATTCGTATTATGTGTCCAGCCCATCTAAGTCGCTGCGTTTTAATGAACGTTATGACATCTGTCTCATCGAAGAGCTGATTACAATTCAAAATTATATCTTCTGCGCCACTGCCCTTAGTCGTTTACAGCTCCAAATATTTTGCAGAGTATTTTACGCTCAAATATTCCCAAAAGTCTTTCGTCTTTTTGCGTTAGAGTCCATGTTTCTCCTCTATATATCAGGACCGGCCTCAGCAATGTTTTGTATATAATAATTTAGTTCTTCTTTGAATGTTTCTTGAGTGGAAATACTTTTGGAGTCCATAGTATGTCCTATTTGTAAGATTTATTCGTCTTTTAATTTCTTCGCTTGTTTTATTGGTAGCAGTCAATAGCGACCCAAGGTATGTGAAGTTGTCAACACGTCCAAAGGTATGACTTCTAAAGACTGTTTCTCGTTCCTCATTTGCTATCGGATCCTTCGTAACCAACATGTACTTGGTTTTGTCTTCGTCGATGAATAGACCGACCTGTTTCGCCGTTGTTTCCAATTCTAGGAGATATTGCTCAACATCTCACTTGCTACGCCCTACTATGTCAATGTCATCAGCATATGCTAAGACTTGTATCGATCTATTGTAAATAGTACCGCCATCCCTAATTCGTGTATCTCGGACTGCCTTTTCTAAAGCAATATTAAATAGGAGGCAAGCCAGAGCCTCCCCTTGTCTGAGTCCATCCTTTATCTCAAAGGATCTAGAACTCTCTCCCTGTATTCTAACAGTGGCTTCTAAGTTAGACATTGTCATTCTCGTTAGTCGGATAAGTTTCTCTGGTATACCAAACTCATGCATTGATTGGTATAGCACTGTTCTCTTGACACTGTCGTATGCGGCCTTGAAGTCGACGAATAGGTGATGGGTTTCAATATTGAGTTCTAATGTTTTCTCGAGAATCTGTCTTATTGAATGAATCTGGTCAATTGTTGATTTTTCTGAAGTGAATCCAGCTTGATATTTACCAACTATGCCCACTGTGTAAACTTGCAGCCTTTTGTAGAGAATATTTGCTAGTATTTTGTAAGCGTTATTACCTCTATAGTTGTCACACTGGAGCTGGTCACCTTTTTTTATGTAACGAGCATATCACGCCTTGAGACCATTCACAAGGAATGGTCTCATTATGCCAAACAAGAAGTAAAAGCTTATGCAGTGTCTGCAGTAGTGAATCGACACCATTCTTGTAGAGCTCACTGCAAATTTGATCAACTCCTGGTGATTTATTATTTTTAAGCTTTTTAATGGCTTGGGCAACGTCTTCGATAGTAGGTGGTCTTTGGTTTGGGTTGAAAGGATTCCAATCATTTCGATTTACTAGGGTGTTATCTGCTTCTTCGATATGATGGCCATTAAATTTTGCATCGAAAAATTCAACCCATCTGTTTAGGATTGAGGCCGTATCATTTAGGATGTTTCCTTCTACATCCTTACAGCTCCTTATTCTTGGCTTAAATTCTTTGCGCATTTTGTTTAGATTTCTGTAGAACTTTCGAGTTTTATTTTGATTTCTTAGCCATTCTGTGCTTTCCAACTGCTTTTGCTCAAATTGTCTTTTTTTCTTCTATGTAATCGTTTTTCTTCTCTTCTTAGGGTTCGGTATTCTTCCTTTGCTCTTCTTGTGCATCCAGCTTGATTTGTCTTTTTAGTTGCCCTGTTTTTGTTATCTGTTGTTTCTTGGCACTCCTTGTCTAACCATCGTTTTCTTTAACTGGTTTGGTTTTCCCCAATATTTTTGTTGCTTTCTCAGTTGTTATGTTTTTACATTTTGTCCATAGTTCCTCTACATTTTTCCCCACCTCCAGGCTCTCCATTTCCTCGTCCATTTGTCTCCTATACTCTCTCGCAACGGTTTTCAATGCACAGATTATCAACATTAATTCTGTCTTGTTTCGTGTGTTTATCTTTCTTTAGGTTTGATATTCTTCCTCTGATTTTTGCCATTACAAGAAAGTGGTCACTGTCAATGTTTGGGCCCCAGTAGCTTCTGACGTCTACGAGATCGGAAGAGTGCCTTGCATCTATCAGGATGTGATCTATCTGGTTAATGGTTTCGTTATCAGGGGATTTCCATGTTCCATTGTGTATCATTTTATGGGGAAATCTTGTTCCTCCTACTATCATGTTTTAGTACTTGCAAAGTTTATTAGTCTCAACCCGTTATCATTTGACTCTTCATGTAAGCTCTCACGTCCTATAGTTGGCTGAAAAAATTGCTCTTTGCCAATTTTTGCATCAAGGTCCCCAGCAATGATTTTTACATCATGACGTGGACATCGATCATATTCTTTGTCTAAGGTGTCATAGAATTTATCTTTTTCATTATCTTCCTTTTCTTCCGTAGGTGCGTGTACACTAAGTAAGCTATAATTAAAGAATGTTCCTTTAAGACGTAGATAACATATTGTGTTGTTTATGGGTTTAAAGTTAAGGACTAATTGCTTTGCTTTTTTACTGACTAGAAAACCACTGCCAAACTCGTGTCTTCTGCTATGTCCGCTATAGTATATACTTCTCTACTATAAAATACTTCTGGTAATCTTCCTTAAATATGTATGTCAAACTCTCAAACTCTTAAGTCTAATTTTGAATAGTCTTGGAGAAAACACAGCTAATTGGGTGAAAGAGTGTATTTCTTCTATAACGTTATGTATTACACAGAATGACTCAGTAATATTTAAACTTTTATTTTGACTTCCAATAACTATGGGTAAGGTCCGATGTAAACAGCATATTAATTTTTTAGACTAAGTCGTTTTTTGGAACTTAATTTAGCTATAAAATTGACCTGATTTTAGGATTTGTATAAAAGGATCCCTATACATATTTGGATCTGATCCCCATTTTGTTTTACATACTGACCTTCTTCACATGGCACCGTCTTCTTTCGAAAGTTGGCGATCCAAATGGAAATTGTAGTTTTGGAAACTGCTGCGCGAAAGATTTCTGCGGTTGAGCGGTCGAACCAATTCCTCAGGTCTTTCAGCCACGAGTTCTGGCGTCTTCCTGCTGATCTTTTGCGCTGTACTTTTCCTTCGAGTATAACTTAGTAATTCATATCTTTCGCCTCTCAACACATTACTCTAGTATTGCATTTTCCTCTCTTTGATTATTCTTAGTAATTCTTCTTGTTTACACATGCGACGAAGTACCTTAACATTAGTAACTCTTTGTACCCATGGAATTCTCAACATTCGTCTGTATATATACATCTCAAAGGTAGCTATTCTTTTTTCTATTTCAGAGTGCATTGTCCAACTTTCACACTCATACAGTAAGACAGAAAAAACGAAGCATCTGATCATTCGGATTCTAAGCTGCAGACTAAGGTCTAATCTAGTAAAAAACGTTTTCATGCTCATGGATGTTTTCCTTGCGTTTTCGATTCTTGATATAATTTCTTTTTTTGGATTACACTGACTATTGATATTTACTCCCAAATATTTTATGGAATTTACCAGTTCTGTTATTTGACCCTTGAATCTTTAGATGTAAACCGAACATTTCGCTGTGATGAACTACCGCATTTAATATATTTTGAAGTTCTTGTGCGTTGCTTGTTATTAAGAGGGTATCATCAGCATATCTGATGTCATCTTTGTTGATTCCTTAATCTTAATTCCGCCTTGGAACTCGTCTTATGCTTCTCTGAATATAGAGTCCGAATACAAATTAAACAATAGAGGTGATAAGACGCAACCCTGTTTTACTTCTCGTCGGATTTGTATATCTTCGGATGTTTTTTGCTCTATTTCAATTGTTGCCATTTGGTGCCAGTATAGTTCTGAGATAATTCGCAAGTCTTGTTCATCAACTACAGTTGGTCTCAGAATTTTGATCATCTTTTGATGGTTAACGCAGTCAAATGCTTTTCGATAGTCAATAAAACATACATATACAGCTACATTCATGTCTCTGCATCGTTGCTTTAACACATTTAAAGCAAAAAGAGCCTCTCGTGTTCCCAATCCGTTTCAAAATCCGAATTTTGAATATCTCTCATATACCTATCTTATTGAATAGTGCTGTTATTATTACTGTTACATACTGACTATTACATACTGACCGTAAGACGCTAATTCTTTTTCTGTTTTCTTGATTAGATAATCTATGTGATTTTTCCATGTCATTTTTTATCCAGACACATGTCTAGGTATCTTACGGATGTACGTATGGTATACTTTGTTGTATCCAAAGTTATTTCGTTTGGAATGTTTTTCCTTTTTCTCGTAAAAATGTTTACTTGGTTTTTTTTTGGAAATTTTTAGACCATTTTCCATCATCGGCAAATTGTAATATAGAAATGGTCTCACTACATTTAATTTTACATTCCACATCTGCATTATACAGGGTGAGGCAGATAAATGGCCAATTGAAATATCTCGAGAACTGAAGGTAAACTGAATCATGCAAATTGGAATAGGGAAAAGGGTTTTTGAAGAGTGACCTCTTTAATGAAAATATTTTTATCTATGTACTACTTCTGGTTATACCGGAAGTTGCTTATTACTTCGTTTTTTTAATGAAGCACCCGGTAAATTTTTAATTTTAGAAATATTCTGTCATTCTGAACATTTTTTATTAATACTTTACCCACCTATTGTCAACCGTTTTTGAGTTATCTCTTTATCGCATAATGTGCCATAAATGGCACAAACCAAAAAAATATATTTTTAATGTTTTAACTCAATTTTGTCGTAGCTGCATGGCAGCCCATATCTGACAAATATTAATAGTGTACGCGAGATATGCGGCATAGTTCTGACGGAGAGATAGGCAGCCGTGAACAGTTTCAAGTTCATTCTTGTTGAAATTCTAAACCACGTGAAGCAGTGCTCGAAGTTAGAGGCTATTTTCATAGTAAAAACGTTTTTTACGACGAGAAAAAATTTAAATCTATTGTATTGTGATATTAGATATCTGCTTAGGTAAGTACTAAAAATTAAGAATGTTGAAAGTCTCTCGAAAACCTCAAAAAGAGTTTGTGCTATATATGGCACACTATGCAGTTATGGACTCATTGATTGTTTTGTAGATATGGATCCGAAACTCTTTTATGGTACAACGAATGCGGTTAGATTTGCAAATAGTACTAATAGTGAAGAATCAGATCTCTCCGATGAAGACGGCACAAATGAGATGATATTGTGTCAAGATAGTGACAATGAGGAGCGTGAAAATTTACCAAGAAATGTCAATAAAACCAGATAATGATACTTCTTTGTCTAAAAGACTACGATATAAATGGAATAAATCTCATAATTGGGTGAAAGGAAATCTGAGAAGATCAGAAAATGATACAGAATTTACTGGTTCTGAAAATTTTCCTTCTTTCCTCCAATTTTTTAACTTTCTCTTTCCTGATAGTCTTATAGAAAATATCACAGACCAATCAAATTTATACTCACTGCAACAACGTCCAGATAAACAAGCTAATATAAAAAAAAAATATGAAATAGAACAATTTATAGGAATTACTATTTACATGTCGATTAATTCAGCTTCCATCAACAAGATGGAATGCCAATATTGGCCACCGAACAGATTCGAAGAAATAAAACGTTTCTTGCATTTCAATAACAATGATGACATAATTGAAAATTATCAGCCTGAACATGACAGATTATTCAAAATTAGACCTGTTTTGAGCTAAATCAAAGAACGACTACTCATGGTTCCAAAAGAAGAATTTCTAGTTGTAAACGAACAGATTATACCAACAAAAGCGCGAAGCCAGCTAAAGCAGTATAACCCAAAAAAACTACATAAGTGGGGCTTCAAAAACTTTGTGTTGTGTAGGATTTCGGGATTCAGCTATGAGTTTAATTTGTTTGCTGGTTCCCAGAGTAATATTGTACCCCAAGGAGCACCAAATCTTAGTATTAGCAGCAACGTGGTTGTCAAATTAGCAGATTCGATACCAAAAATATCAACATTACAAGTTGTTTTTTGAGAATTGGTTCACTAGCATACCTCTTATGATATATCTGACCAAAGACGGCGTTTTACCTTTGGGAACAGTAAGTCTTAATCGTGTTCCTGGAGTTGTGATGTCAGCTGAGAAAGAAATGGAGAAGCACGGCAGAGGTCATATGGTAGAGAAAATAACCAATATAGATAATGTAGATGTCAGTGTATTGTCCTGGTTTGATAATAAAATCGTTTACTACCGTGTCAACATATGCTGGAAGTGAACCAAAGGGAGAACAAAGAAGATTTTTCAAACAAAAAAGTTATACATAAAATGATACCTTGTCCTAACAGTGTCCTAATCTACAACAACTACATGGAAGGTGTACATCTCCTTGATTCCATGTTAGGGTTTTATCGTATAAAAATCAGGTCGAAGAAATATTAGTTACGAATATTTTTTCATTTCATTGATATGACAGCCGTGAACTGTTGCTTATTAGCCAAAAGAGCGAAGAAGTTTGATTTACCCCTTTTGAATAACAAACTAGCAATAGCCAATGCTCTATGCAAAGCCGGAAAACCAATTAAACAGAGTAGGAAGACCGTCAAGTAGTAGCATTCAGCAGATGTACTTGATAATGAAGGCCTGAATGTACTTGAAGATGGCTTGATAATTTTCCCTTTTGGGATGAGAGCACTAGGTCAGGATTCAAATTTCCAGGCTGTACAGGGAAAACATGTATATTGTGCACAAAATGCACAATATCGTAGTGTATTAATAAAGAAAGAAACTGTTGCAGTTTCATACTGTATAGTGTATACTGTAGCTTCAAAATAGTTTGATTTTAATATTACATTGTTGCATGATGTTCCATATTTGACAAATATGAGCAAACATTTTTCAATAAAGTTTTCCACGTAACTAGATATTTTTCAATATTTTTACGTAAAAATAGAATTAAAATTCTTATCTGAGAATTTATGTTTGACAAAAAACAAAAATTCGTGCGGTAAAGGGTTATAATGGTTTTTATATTAAAATTAAGCTTTTTTACCATGTAGATAAACTTCAATATCCTCTAACGTAATTTAAATAAAAGTTTAAATGCATTGGGAACTTATTAACCACATACAGCATTAGCGTTTACAGTGTAAATTTGCCTTTTTCATTATAGAGGGTGTTGTCAAAATTGCCGTAAAACCGGCATCTTAAATTTTCGAATAATTCTTTTTTTAAATGGGACACCCTGTATGTGATTCATTAATTTAGAAAAATATATTTTTCACTATCGATCTGTATTCGTATTCACTATACCTATCTCTTGCAGTTTTCAAATAAATAACTTATACATAATTATATTATAATAAATACATTTTTGTCACAAAAAAAATTATTTATCAAGTAGCTTATGTAATATTCTGACAAAAATATTAGTTATTGCTAATGTTTAATAGTAACCTTGTTGTATGCCATTGGGTGACAGATATAATAATAATTTGCCTAATTTTCTGACAAAATAATAATGGCTCATTTAGGATATAGAGATGATGATTTTTTAAATTCAATTATAATTTACGGTAAATGTAACAGGATGTTCTTCTTCATGTGCCTTGTCCGTTCCGAACGTTGGCAATCTACATGGCTATTCTGACTTTGTTTACGGCAGATCTGAATAGTTCAGCAGATGACAATCCGAACCATTGCCGCAAGTTTTGGAACCACGAGTATCTTCTCCTCCTGGACCCCTTCTGCTATCTATTTTCCCTTGAACGATCAGCTGTAGTACTCTATATTTATTATGCCTCATAACGTGACCCAAGTATTCCAACTTTATTTTCTTTATACTTATTCCTACCTCTCCCATTTTACCTATCCGGCGTAGTACCTCTTCGTTGGTCACGTGCTCAGTCCAGGATATACGTAATATACGTCGGTAAGCCCACATTTCGAAGACCAGTACTTTCTTCATCAATGTTGCGGTCATTGTCCACGCCTCGATTCCATATAACAAAACCGGGAATACATAACATTTCAGAAGTCGAATTTTGAGAGGTAGGGTGAGGCTTTTAGAGGTGAAAATTTGCTTCATGCTAGTTAACGATGCTCTTGCCTTTTCTACTCTTATACGTATTTCCTTCGCTTGATCCCAATTTGAGTTAACTGTTGTTCCCAAGTAGATGTACGAATACACGTGTTCAATTCTTTCATTGTCTAATATCAGTTGCTGTGGTGGTTGTTGGGTTTTGTTTACTAACATCTATTTGGTTTTTGTGATATTTAGTCTGAGTCCGTATTGTGCACTTGTTTTTTGTATCTTACTCATTAGGCAACTCAGTTCCTCCATGCTACTTGCTAGAATCAGAGTGTCATCAGTATACCTTATGTTATTAATTATTTCTCCATTTATCTTTACGCCTTCTGTGCTTTCCTCCAGCGCTGTCTTAAATACTTCTTCTGAGTATACATTCAAGAGAATAGAAGACAAGATACAGCCCTGCCGTACGCCTTTCTTGATTTCAATTTTATTGGTCAATGTAGATCTTACTTTCAATTTAGCTGTTTGTCCCCCAATAGAGACTCGCTATTGTTCGAATGTCTCTGCAGTCGACTCCGATCTTATGGAGAACTTTTGTTATTTTTAAGACCCTTTATAGTAGTCTCCACTTCTGATTTTAGAATAGAAGGGCCAGTATCATTATTGCTCAGTGTATACCCACTAGGACGGTCATCATTAAACAGTTGTTCCACATAAGTTTCCCAAATTCTAACTATTTTGTCGGGGTCTAGTTGTAGATTTCCATTCTTATCGCATAGCCCTTTCGATAAAATATTGTAGCTTTTCTTTGTTGTGAGTTCCTTTATCTTCTTATGCATATTGTGATAGTCGTATATCTTTTCGCACTGTTCGATTTCTTCGCATCTCTCCGAGAACCATTTCTCTTTAGTTTTTTCTTATCTCAGCTCTTATTCGTCTATGGGTTTCACGGTATTTGGCAGTATCCTTAGTTTTATATATCCGTCTCTCTTCCATCATGTCAAGGATTTCTGCAGTCATCCAGTCTTTCTTTTTTCTCTTATCAGGTAGTAAAAACTTAGTGCTTGAAGTCCTAATCTCTTCTTTAATTTCACTCCACTTTTCCAGCGGTTCATTGTTATTTTTAAGGATTTTTGATATTTCCGTATTTAAATTCTCCCGCATCTGTTGTTTAATATTATTGTTGGAAAGCTTCCTAATATCTAGCGTTTCGGGCCTGTTCCTTACATTTGGTTTTTTTAACTTTACTTCAAACTTACATACCACCGGATTGTGGTCTGATGCTACGTCCGCACCCGGGTAAGTTTTTACGGTTTTGATGGAGTTTCTAAACCTGATTGGTGCAGTGATATAATCTATTTGATTTCTGATTATTTTACCAGGTGAGTCTGCCGGTAATTTCCAGGTATATAGTCTACGGTGCGGGAGCTTAAAGAGAGTGTTAGTAAGTATTAGGTTGTGTTCTTGGCAAAATTGAACTAGACGATCTCCTCTTACAGGATAAGTATTCTTTAAGACAACTTTACTAACAGGATAGTATCCAGAATTTGCCGTGTTTTCGCTGAGAGATATTCTGAGAAGCCTCGACCAAATCATAAAACTGTAAAACGTTTGTTGATCTACTGTTTCCAGTTTACTCAGTTTATAAGTAAAAGGACTCACGTCGAAAATAAAGACTTACAAATAGATATCCTGGGATATATTGCAGCTAATCCAAATTTATATTAACGATAATGTGAGCAATTGTTACAGGTATCGACTCGAACATTCATATTTTTCGTCTTTACTAAGAAACGTATTCTATGTATTTCTAAATAAAATATGAATGCATAAACGAAAGGGAATCGAAGAAAAGGAAAAATTTACAATATATATTTTGTTTCTTCGTAACCATGCTTGCTTCTTCTTGTTAATGTTACCGTTACCTACTTCTAGGTATGACCTAGTATATAGACTTGGTAGTATGTCCAATGATACAACGCCCTAATAAACAATAAATTTTTTATGAATTTTTCCTTATTACTAATTATATGGCTGGTCTTGGGCTCGTTTTAAAAAATCTTACCTGACTTTATCACGTTTCCTAACAACCGTGTCAGATCTCGTCAAAACAAAACATGTCTCTGTAACCCTATACAGAAGCAAATACCAGAAAATCGACACAATAAAGAAATCACGCGTCACATAATCATAATAAGGTCAATATAAAGGTTACCCTACCACATAGGTAAAGAAATTTCCACACTGTTGATTGGAATTGATAAAGGTTATATTACTATAATGTCATTTGGAAAGGTTAGAAACACACATCCCTTGTTAATATCGGGATTGTATGTAAATATTGAAAACTCATTAATTATCACCTGATTCGTTTTCAAAATATAATTTTTAAAATAATTTAGGTTTAGAACAATTATTTTTATAATTTTTTAGTAAATTCACATTCAAGATTATTTCTTTAAATTATGTACTTACTAAAATTCAAATTGAAACTTCAAGTTATTTTTATTATAGATTTACTCACGAGCAAATCTCCTACTTTGTACACTCCAATCTTTTTAATTTTTGTACTTATGTCATAATATGCTAATTCTGTGTTTGTTGGGTTACTCACATCCATATCCATATGTAAGGTGATTGATAACTTTTTGAGTAAATTAAAATCCTTGCGATCTAGGTGTATGTGTTTCAATGCATGTATGAGTTTATGTGTGTTTTGTTTCTTTTTCTTCACATTTTTTGTATATACGCTGATGAATAACTTTGAGTATTATTTTTAAAGTGTGGCTCATGAGGCTAATTAATCGGCATTGATCGCAAGATTTAGGATTTTTTTCTTGGGTAAGGGTAAAAAGATAGATTTAAACCATTCTTCAAGAATTTGACCGTCATGGTAGATTTTATTAAATAATTTAGTTAGACACTCAATTTTGCGCCATTCAGGATTTTTAGTATCTCTACTGGAATTTATCAAGACCTGGCTCTTTAACACTTTTTAAGTTTCTGATTGCCTGTTTCACCTCTGATATCAGAATTTGTATATTTTCATTAGTTGGTAATGTTTCATTTATTTTTTCCTATTATCTGTAAATAAGTTTTTGATGTATTCCTGTTAAGTTTGTTGTGTTTCTTCTTCTAATAATCGGAGATCTCCGTTGGAGTTTCTTATAACTTGTGGTATTCTCTTCCGTATATTACACGTAATTTTTTTAGTTTCTTATGTAGGTTATGTGTGTCGTGTTTCATATTAAATTCTTCTATTTCTTTGCAATATTTATCAATCCAGTGTTCTTTAGCTTCCTTGAACTACGTTTCTATTAGTTTCTTCATTTGCGTATGTTTTTTTTTATTTGTATTTCTGTATTTTCTTCTTTCTTTTATAAGCTTTATTCTGGTATCATCCAGTCTTTTTGGATCGTGGTTCTTTTCTACCACAAACGATTCGCCGGTGTTAAGTACTACCGCCTTCATTTCGTTCCTTCTTCTTCTTCTTGAAGTGCCCTCTCCTCAATGGAGGTTGGCTACTACAATTTTAAACTCTTCTCTATCTTCAGCTGTTCTTATTAGCTGTTCAAAATTTAGCCCTGTCCATTGTCGGATGTTTCTGAGCCACGATAGTCTTTTCCTTCCTAGGCCTCTCTTTCCCTCGATTTTTCCTTTCACTATAAGTTGGGCATATTGGTACTTATTATTTCTCATTATGTGACCTAGGTATGATGTTTTTCTAACTTTTACTGTGTTAAAAAGTTCTCTTTCCTTGCCTATTCTATGCAGCACTTCTTCGTTTGAGGTATGCGATGTCCATGAAATTTTGAGTATTCTCCGGTAGATCCACATTTCAAAGGCCTCCAATTTATTTACGGTTGATGTTTTAAGAGTCCACGTTTCAAGTGCATATAGAAGAGTCGACCAGACGTAGCATTTTGATAAACGTAGTCGAATTTCGAGTTTTATTCGAGAATCACAAAGCAGTTTTTTTTATTTTTTCGAAAGATTTTCTGGCCTGTTCTATTCTCGATCTTATTTCTTGATCAGGATTTAGGCTGCTATCGATCCAACATCCCAGGTACTTAAATCTATTGACCTGTTCTAAGATGTGCCCATTTATTGTGCAAGGTTGAGGTACGTTTTGGTTTTTTCGGATTGACATCACTTTAGTTTTTTAATGTTTATTTTCATACCAAATTGCTCACAGGTCGAGTTGGTCTTGTCGATGAGTCGTTGTAGACCTGAGTCGGAATCCACAATTAATACTGTATCATCGGCGTATCTGATACTGTTGATATTTACGCCATTCACCTTGACTCCATCCGTGGAATCCTCCAATGCTTCTTTAAATAGAAATTCGGAGTAAAGATTAAACAGCAGAGGCGACAGAACACATCCTTGTCTAACTCCCCTCCTAATTTCTACTTCTGCGGATGTGGAACCTTCGATCCTAACTCTGGCTTTTTGGTTCCAGTACAAGTTTTTTAAGAATTTGATGTCTTTTCCATCTAAACCGACTTCTTGCAAACGTTCTAATAGTAGGTCGTGTCTTACTCTATCAAATGCTTTTTCGAAGTCTATAAGGCATATAAATATATCTTTCTGTTGGTCGTAGCATTTTTGGGCGAGAACTAGTAAACTGAACAGGGCTTCTCTCGTTCTCATGCCGGCTCTGAATCCAAACTGATCGTCTCCGATGATTGTTTCGCACTTTCTATAGATACGATTGTGCACGATTTTTAGTAGGACTTTTACTGCATGACTCATAAGGCTTATCAGACGGAACTCATTGCAGTGTTGTGGGTTTGGCTTTTTTGGTAGTGGGATGAATATTGACTCCAGCCAGTCTTGGGGTATTTTACCTGTATCATAAATGCGATTGAATAAAAGGACAAATAATTCGATATTTTCTTCGCTGATTAATTTGAACGTTTCTGGGTATATTTCGTCTGGAACTGGGCTTTTATTAGTTTGAGATGATTAATTGCATTTTATGATTTCAGATTTCAGAATTGTTGGCCCTTCGTTGTTATTTTACAATCTTTGTTCTTCTCGTATGTCGTGAAAAAGAATTTTAATATAGTTTTCCCATTCTTTCAGTTTATCTTCCGTTGATTCTAGCAGTATGTCATCCGTGTTCAGCATGGTGTGAAAAGTCGTTCTCTTGGTAGTCGATGTAAACTCTTTTACCTTTTTATGTAAATTAAAAAAATCGTGCCTTTGTTGCAGTTCTTCTATTTCAACGCATTTTGTTTCCAGCCATTTCTGTTTTGCTTCGGTTATTTTTTTTTCGAATTATTCTATTTAGTCTTTTGTATTCTCCTTCCTTGTCATTTTTTCCTTTAAATTTTTTTTCGTTTGTTCATTAATTGTGAAATCTCTTCTGTCATCCATTCCTGTTTGTTATTTCTAGGTGTTACTTTTAGATGTTTTTCCGTTACATTGTTCATTTGTTCTTTAATAATTTTCCACAGAACGTTTATGTCATCGTACTCGCTAATTCTATTGTGGTCGATATTTCCTAAATTTTTGTTTAATTTTTTATTTACTGTCTGATGTATGGTGTCGTTTTTCAATAATTGGATGTCTAATAGTTGGTGTTGAGGTTTTCTTTATTAGTTTCCATCTTGCGCGAACTTTTGCAACAACAGGATTATGATCGGAATTGATGTCAGTTCCAGGATATGTTTTTGCACTGATGATTGCATTGTGATATCTTTTGTTGACCAATATGTAATCTATTTGGTTACGGATTACTATTTTCATTGTGTTGTGGTGAAGTCCAAGTGTACAATCTGCGAGGATGTAATTTAAACCATGTATTTGTCACTACCATGTTGTGTTGTTGGCAGAATTCGGTCATTCTCTCTCCCCTGTCGTTCTTTGCTCCAAGTCCGAAGTCTCCGATCAATCCAGAAACTTTTCCTCTACTTAACTTAGCATTAAAGTCACCTAAGATAAATGTTAGGTCTCGTTTTTTGGTCATCTTTATAAGTTTTTCTACGTCAGCACACCACGCTTCTAGCTCTTCTATGGGTATATCTTATTTCGTTCCAGGTATTGGTAATATCTTTTTTTGAAGATTCTGTGAATGCTGGTGTAACTGTTTCACTTTTTTTTCTGTCGTTTTCTCAATTTAATGTTGTAACGGTTATAAATTTACCTACCATATTGGGTATCATTTATAGCGGATTGAAAGTGGGGACTGAGCAATTACTCGGCTGGAGATAGGGTAAGCAAATTAACTGAAACGTTTGCAAACGACCGCTCTTGGTTTGGTTGGAGAGCTGTGTCGTAAGTAAGTGAACAAAAGGGGGACTAGATGAGGTAACTACAAAGAAATCAAAAAAATACTTACAAAGATTTCCTGGGCAACACACACACACACACACACACACACCACACACACACACACACACACACACATACACACACACACACACACACACACACACACACACACACACACACACACACACACACACACACACACACACACACACACACACACACACACACACACACACACACACACACACACAACACACACACACACACACACACACACACACACACACACACACACACACCACACACACACACACACACACACACACACACACACACACACACACACACACACACACACACACACACACACACCACACACACACACACACACACACACACACACACACACACACACACACACACACACACACACATACACACGCACAAGAAGGTTCCTATTTGATTGAAGAACTATTTGGATTTCCGACGCTTTTAAAAATTTTCTCGCTGGATAGAAACAAAGGCTCTTCTTTCCTAAACAAATATTAAAAGGTAAAAATCTTTTTAAAGGAAATAACTCTACAACTACTGATTTAGAGAGAAACATTACATATTTATTATTACTTCATATCAACAGTTATTACAAATAATAATAATAACAAAATTTAAAAACAAAACTTGCAATGGCGCCATTTGTAATGATTTACAACAAACTCCAGACGTTGGGACACTTACAGGAATTTAAATTATTATTACAAATGAAAATTATCTAAATTTTTTAACGGAGCTTTCATGAAAGCAAATTTGTTATTAATGAAAAAATTGTTTATTTTTACTTGAAATAATATTAAATAAAGAGTACCAGGTGTCACTGGCTGATGTATTTTCTTTAAGAGAGTTTTAGGGATCGGAATTAAACCAAAACACAACAAACAATTGTGTCCCACTCAAGCAGCAAATTGGTCTTTAATGATCAGGGAACACAAATAGACAATTCTTTGGAAGTTAGACACTGGATTCGGGCTTCGAATTATCCTGGATGACAAAAAACTGCAATGTTCAAAACTCGGCCACTCAATTTCCCCCCAAAACCAAGTAGATCTCTCAAATGGTTGGAAACGCCGTCTTAGAAATCTTTCAGATAAAACACAGCACGAACAATCGGTGATAAACTCAACAAAAACGGTCAAATCGCATTTTAAGTACAAATTCACATTTCAAATAAAAAAAAATTGCAGGCTTTGAAGAGTACACCTGCAAGCTATTTCTTTCGAATCAAAATCGTAACCTTTACTTAAACTCCATATTTAACTGCTACTATTACTTTATATCACATTTCCATGACTAAAACGAATAAAAAACATACAAAAAAAAAACAATAACGAAGTTGAAGAAAAATCCGGACTTAAACAATAACTAACTGCTTCCGCGACTTCGTCGTGTGATCTCATCATTCCAAAACCGTTCTTTTGCCCGCATAACTTTCTCACCAATCTAAGTAGATATTTATTTGACGCGCAATATTAGGCGACATCACGATCAAAAGAAGGCAGTTATGATTATTATATACAGACAAAAATGTTTATATTATCAATCCCAACGACGCAAAATGATTGAGGAAATATTTCGGTGTTTTAACATATAAAAGTGAATTGAAATGCTACAATGTTAAGAGAAGAACATACTATAAGCGAATTATCTTAAAACTGCCCTCTAGAGCTCATGAGAAGAAAATCAAGAAAGAGGCAAAAGTATCTGTGGGGAGGAAAACCAAACCAAAACTATATAAAACCAAAGCAGGGGTACCGCCAAAAACCAAGGGTAAAAAGAGAACTAAAGAGAATACCATATCCCCTGTGAAACAAAGGGTTGCTAAAAATCCAAGGAACTCTAACGAGCAAACTAGGTCACAAAAGAGTTCAGGCTACCCAACTAGATCATACTCAAGCTTAATAAGGGAGAAACTAAAATATACAAGAAACGGACTAGAGCAGATAGAAAAATTTATAAGGTATATAATGTAGGTACTAATAGATTTGTCAATATTAACAAGAGACAGAAGATTACTTAAAGAGACACTAATAATTTAGAAATAGAATTTGCTTAGTAAAATCAATAGGAAAAGGAAACGTAACTAAGGAAGAGATAAAAATTGAAGAAAACTTGGAAACGAGTCAGAGAAAAAAAATCACCGAGAAAAACTAATACGGTAGTTCTTGCTTGTGATTTCTGACCACGAATGTCTGATTTTAAACCTGCTAGAGATAATTCCACCATCCATACCGCAGTACTGATATTACTACTGTCTAATGTAATATCCGTGGTTGTTACATTAGACAGTACCTTGGCACCAGTGTACCTTGGAGGTACTTATTTAGCTAGGCTTTATTCGTACCTGTCCTGTATATCTGTAGGAACGTTTCCTATCAGCGATAGAGATGCGCCGAATTGATTTTGAGGACTTTCCCTGCTCAGTATGTTTCAGCTAAACAACTGAAAGGCCCCTACTGAATTCAGAGCTCATGCTTTAGGTAACTCGAGACAGAACACGCTCATCTTTCGTACAAGAGAGGTTCTGACAAAAAAGTCACTTCTCTACGTAAATTTTTTCGTAAGTTTCGTAGGAAATAATTACGTATTAGAGAAGTTACTAAGCCAACATAATGGTCCAGCTCACAGGTTACCGTCATTGCTTGTTCGCGATATTGTGCTTCGAGGATGCAAAAGTATGTATCATATATCTACGGTAGATTACTTTGAATAAATCAAAATAGATACATATTGATATATATTTTTTTTTTTTCGAGAAAAATAATGTCAGTTTTTTTAACAAACCTCGTATATATGTTTAGTCACTACCACGGTAATATGAGTTATTTATAAAATCTATTTAATAAAATTTTACTGCCTTCATCCGGAGCGTCTTAATCCTGCAACACACCGCCGTCCCTTTCTTCATACTTCACTTATTTTACGCGTCACACGGAACAACTGTCAAAACTCAGTACTCAGCAGGGGATTAAATTAATAGATAAACCTAAACAGTCTTCACTATAAGCCATAAATGATTTTATTGCTGTTAGTGTCTTGTCAACGCAAGAATCTATTTATTCCTTTATTCCAGTTAATAATGGAAACTCCAAAAAGTTTATTACCCTTTCGCTAGAATACATAGGCCAGTCAAATTATTGGTGGATCTAAAAGATAGATACATGGTTTATATTCATTTATTGGTAATAAATGAATATAAAAGTATTTTTTGCAAGTAAACGAAAAACAAATAGGTCAATATAGTTAATATTCACATAAAACATAGATATAGTGTTTTAACTTATATTGTTGACAATTACAACAAATTAAAATCGGAAGTAAAATACTCCTCATATGTAAAAAAGGTATTCACTATAAGGTAACTCTCAATTTTTGCCTTAAACTGATGAAAATTAAGAGCTTTTATTCTAGCTGGCAATAAGTTTGTAGAATCTTATGGCTAAATACCTTGAACCATTTCTGGATCTCTCATGTCGGTCAAATTCTGATATAAGATTATTGTTAAATCTGGTGGGATAATTGTGAAAATCTACATGCGCATTGTATTGGCTAAGATTTTGTTTATGTGCAACAGACACTGCATAATGTATACATAAGGTCAAGTTAAAATTTTTAGGAGTTTCTCCAGTGCTCTATAACAGAGCCCAGAGATACTATAAACACACTTTCTTTGTCGTGCAAATACTTTATCAATATGACAAAAGTGACCTCAGGAGAGAATAGCATATGTCAGATGAGAATGAAAATCCCTATGGTAAGCTGTTAAAATAGTTTCACTGGATGTCACTTGTACAAGGTTCCTGAAGATGAAAAGTTGTCGGGAAAGCTTTTTGGATAGATAAACTATATGTTCCCAGGTTAATTCTGCATTCAAATATATCCCCAAAAACTTCTCTCCGGTTACACATTGTAGTAGAGCAACGTTTTCAATACAAGTGTTATTTCTTAAGTTAAATTAATACTTTGTGATTTAGAGTTTTTCAAAGAGAGTCGGTTAGTTAAAAACCAAGTGAATAAGTTTTTTCATAGGTTTGGTAATCAGGGGTTGTCAATTCAGAAGGGTGATAGCTTGCATAGAAAGTAGTGTCATCAGCAAATAAAACAGTGTTAACTGTTTCAGTTTGAGAGTACACTAGATCATTAATATAGATAAGAAATAATACAGGACCCAAAACCGAGCCTTGAGGGACACCAAATAACAGAGATTGTTTTTGAGAATCACACTGGTTGAAGTGAACATATTGATCAAAATTTGATAGATATGATTCAATTAGTTGAATAGCATCACTATGAAAATTATAATAAGTTTTCCAAGTAGAATACTATGTGTGACACAATCGAAAGAATTAGTAAGATCTAAAAACGATGCAAGAGTATCAAGATATTTTTCAAACCCTTCCAATATATTGCTAGTGAAACGATCAATACATAAAGTTGTTGTTTTATATTTTTTCGGAATTTGTACTAGTTTATGGCAAACAATTTATTAGATTTAAAATGTAGATTAATAATTTGATTTATTAAAATTCGTTTATAAACTTTTGATAAGATGGGCAACACAGAAATGGGTAGATAATTGTTATAATCATCAATAGAGCCTTTATTTTTAAACATAGGTACTATCTTTGGAGTTTTGAAAACTTGAGGATAAGTATTACAAGATATTGATTGATTTATTAAAGTTGTTAGAAGTTGAACAATTATATTCTTAATTGTTTTAATAATTTTTGTGTTAAATCTATCATGATCTTTGCTGTTACTATTTTTTATTTCTGTAATAGCTAAGTCAATTTCACTAAAGTTCACTGGATAAAAACTAAAATACGGGATATTTTCCTGTGGTATATACTTTATATAGCCATCAAGAGTTATAGTATAGTTTAAACAGGATCCTATTGTGTTATCCCGTGGGAACTTATTGCTAAAATGTAAAAACCATTTTTTTTGGTTTTTAATATCTTTGTAAGGCAAAATCACTTGGTCGTCCAAAAATCGTAGTGGGAGGGGGGTGGTGGGGAGCCTTACAAAAAAAATGCAATTATTTTTTTTCATCGTTTTTCGGATGTACAATATCCGAACATTCATTCATCAAATTTGCATACCCATCTGGACATTAGAAATATTTTTATTTTATTTATAAAAATACGTCAAACCATTGTTGTATACGGAGCGCCTTCATACAAAATCACTTGTTCTGAAAACCCATATTTTTAAAATCTTTTACCTCGCTCTACCTCGAAAAATATTGGGTTTAGCAAAAAATTACTTTCTATAAACATTATAGACCAAAAATCAGAGAACACGTGGGTTTTTTTAGAATTTCGATTGGATAATTAGTTTAAGAAAAAATTAAATAAATCGAACGGCATGTCACGACTGACAGTGCTGAACGCGGAGATGCGAGGAAGGGCGAGATTCCTGTGCCGAAGTCAAAGAAAATCGACTCTAGTGATGGCGATGTTGTTAGGGTCGATTTTACATTGAAACGCTGTTGTGTTGTATATTCTATTGCGAAAGTGCATCATTGTGCATTATTTTTTACTAATAGCGCGAAATCCACTGAGCTGAGATTTTTAATATTAAAAGTTTTAAATTATTAAAAGTTATTAATTAGCTTATTGCTATAATAAAAATATTAAATATCTACTTAATATTAAAGTAAATATTTTTTTTATCTAGAAACGGATTTAACGAAAAGCAGCAGGTCTGACAGTGAACTTGAGTCAAAAATCAGATTAAGGCATGTTTTTTTTCCATAAAGTCCATTTCCTTTTCAGTTTGTTGAAGGACGCGGAAACTGGAGAATACATTTTTGTTCTAGTTTTCGAAAAATGCATCCTTACTTCTTTGCATTTGGCCATGTGAACTATTCTTTTTGGGGAACATTATATTTGTTGGACATGTACAAATTTGCTGATAAGTATCCAGAATTTCATGAAGACTTTATTAGAGGAAATTTTGTTGTGAAAAGTTTGAACAGAAACTTTTACCAACTATTTGTAGATATAGCTTTAAACACATAAATACAAACTCAAAAGATGCAGAGGAATCGTGTGATTTACTAAAACCAGCACAAAACTAGACGAATGGTTTTTAAGCTACAATATGATTTGCATATTGTAGCTTAACTGCAGATACCTATAAAGTAATCCATAGAGAGTTCGTGAATACCTATAGATCTTTCGTTGTCCTTTGTTCCAACCCTCATCTAAACTTCTGGAGTTGAAAGGTCTTTAAAATGGGCAGATCGGTAACTTTACAGTCGACTATACATTTTGTATATCCCTCCATTTTTGCTGACAGAATGTGTAATATTATTCTGGTATCGGCCTCTTTATGTGATGAGACTAATATTTCAGAATTCAAACCAAAATTTTGTTTTGTAATGTAAAACGTCGCAAAATCCTCTGCTGGATACGAAGTGACCGGTACAATTTGTTAAGGAATATTTAACTAGCTGATTGCTTACGAAGTGTGTAAGCTGGTTTTTATTAAAAACTCAATTAATAAATGAATTCCATTTTTGAGGTAATACTGTATCCGGACCTTCAATTAACCGTTGTATTGATTCAATTTTGGCGCCTCTCTTTTGTCTCGTGCAGTTTTTATGGAAGATTCCTTGTAGTGATCCAAAACAAAATCGATCCTTTTAACGCTGTAGGGGTTCTTGAACACTATTGATTTCAAAATTCTTGCATAGTCGTCAAATGTTTTGGCATTTGATGGTTTGCCAACGGCTTGAATCAATCCCATACCATCAAAAATGTGACACGTTTTGTGATTTTGTAACAACTGTAAACTGTTCTATTATAGAACCTAAGGCAGATTTATTTTATGGTATCGATAAAACTCCTGCTGGTACAAGTGACATTGGATATGCTGTCAATTCCTATTTGAAAATATCCTCATAATATTTATGTCTCTTTCAATTGCCTTGATTGCTAGTATTTTTTGTAAAAATTCTTGCTCAGCTTGAATAATTTTCTTCTTTTCAGAGACAGTTTTATAGGTATCTGCGCGACGAAGTTTTGGAAGATTATTCTCTTTTCTATGCTGATAAAAATTGGGAGTTCCAACAGTAACAATAAATTTTGCTAGGCTCTCTTTTTCATTTTTTTTTTGTATATTAATAAGGATGTTTGAACATTTGGCGATGCAATCTCATTAGCTGAAATTACGAGAAGACAATCTACGTTTTTTAAAAATACATTAAATCGTAAAAACTGATCATGTAGTTTTTTGTACAGAATATTCATCAATTTTCATCCGTTTTTTTCTACTTTCTACGTTTTGACTTGAGTGGTTGCTTAGGTCTCATGATGCACGAAATTCATCTACCATCATGCCAATCATATTGTAGCTTTAAAAACCATTCGTCTAGTTTTGTGCTGGTTTTAGTAAATCACACGATTCCTCCTGCATCTTTTGAGTTTGTATTTATGTGTTTAAAGCTATATCTATACATAGTTGGTAAAAGTTTCTGTTCCAACTTTTCACAACAAAATTTCCTCTAATAAAGTCTTCATGAAATTCTGGATACTTATCAGCAAATTTGTACATGTCCAACAAATATAATGTTCCCCAAAAAGAATAGTTCACATGGCCAAATGCAAAAAAGTAAGGATGCATTTTTCGAAAACTAGAACAAAAATGTATTCTCCAGTTTCCGCGTCCTTCAACAAACTGAAAAGGAAATGGACTTTATGGAAAAAAAACATGCCTTAATCTGATTTTTCACTCAAGTTCACTGTCAGACCTGCTGCTTTTCGTTAAATCCGTTTCTAGATAAAAAAAAATATTTACTTTAATATTAAGTAGATATTTAATATTTTTATTATAGCAATAAGCTAATTAATAACTTTTGATAATTTAAAACTTTTAATATTAAAAATCTCAGCTCAGTGGATTTCGCGCTATTAGTAAAAAATAATGCACAATGATGCACTTTCGCAATAGAATATACAACACAACAGCGTTTCAATGTAAAATCGACCCTAACAACATCGCCATCACTAGAGTCGATTTGCTTTGACTTCGGCACAGGAATCTCGCCCTTCCTCGCATCTCCGCGTTCAGCACTGTCAGTCGTGACATGCCGTTCGATTTATTTAATTTTTTCTTAAACTAATTATCCAATCGAAATTCTAAAAAAACCCACGTGTTCTCTGATTTTTGGTCTATAATGTTTATAGAAAGTAATTTTTTGCTAAACCCAATATTTTTCGAGGTAGAGCGAGGTAAAAGATTTTAAAAATATGGGTTTTCAGAACAAGTGATTTTGTATGAAGGCGCTCCGTATACAACAATGGTTTGACGTATTTTTATAAATAAAATAAAAATATTTCTAATGTCCAGATCAACATGAAAATTTGAGGAATGAATTTTCGGTTATCGTAGATCCGAAAAATGACGAAAAAAAAATTAGCACTTTTTTTTTGTAAGGCTCCCCACCACTCCCCTCCCGCTACGATTTTTGGACGACCAAGTGATTTTGCATTAGAAAGATATTAGAAACGAAAAAAAATAGGTTTTACATTTTAGCAACAAAGTGCCCACCAAAATCTATTCTAGAAGCCTTTTGCCAGTCTATTTACTCTACTATTAGCTGATGCACCTCAAGTTCATTTATTAAATCTCTCGGCACTTGAGCAGAAGTGGCTATCTGCCTTGATTTTAGAATTATCAGTGAAAACATTTTTATGTTTGTTACCATTAATAATTTTCGACATAGCTTGTTGAAAGTTGCCAGAATTTTTTATAAACCTATTCATTTGCATTATTTTTTGCAAGCTTGATGGCTTCCCTGTACTCTTTTCTAAGTTAGATAATGGTACTTGCAGCAATGGGATCATTTCTATTTATTGCTATAATAAATTAACGTCTCTCACGCATTTTTCTCAAAGTGTCATTGAACCAGTTTACTTTGTTACCTGTATTATTTTTATTCAGCAATTTCGATTTTTCTGGAAAAGAGATATTTATGGAATTTAATAACACATCAATTGGCATTTTAAATTTTAAATTAATATCCAAATTACCACTGTATACAAAATTAAAGTTGCAATTTAGCAAAATCTAGTTCAGATTGAAGCGTGCTTTTCATCTATAATAGGTCCATAACAAATTCTGGCTGCACAATTTGTGAATGAGTAAGCTATCTGAAAGAAAATACCTTTGTGGTCAAATGTGTGAGTGAGATCTACAGGTTTTGTGGTACCATCAAAATTTGCGAAAACATTATCAAGATATCTATTACCTCGAGTATTAAATTGATTTTTTTTTGTAATATTGTAAGATCTAAAAAAATTACAGAGTTTTAAAGCTCTGATGTACTGTTTCATTATAACTGCAATGTAATTATAACAGGTTTATGAGCATTAATTTTTTTAAAAGCTTTAGCCATAATGATAAAGAATTTGTCTAAATCACCATCTGGAGTACGATAGACAGTAATAAGCTGCACATTATATTTAATTATTAAAATACCCCTAATCTCACAATGCTGTTCAGTACTGTTCTGTACTTTTGTTATTGTATGGTTAGCATACAATTGGTATACTTCTACATTAGTTCGTCTTCTCAGTTCTTCCTCTGTTCATTTTCCACCAAACGTTCTACGAAGTATCTTTCTTTTCCATGCTTCCAATCTGTTCTGTATGGTTTTGTTCATAGTCCATGTCTCAAAAGCGTATAGCATTGTGGGTAATTTAAGTTTTGTTATTATATTATTATTATACATACCCAAGGGCAGAGGGACAAGTTCCTATTATGCCCAAAAACAAATAAATTACATTAGTAAACTTCTAACTTGTCTTGTAAGAAAGATTTGCCAACTCTAACTTTGTATTATCGATCGGTCAGAAAATCATCTATCAAACGAAGTAAAGTACCGCGAACTCCGAAATGTACTAGTTTCTGTAGACTTGGGTACACAATCAAAAGCTTTAGAGAAATCTAGATAAATAACGTCGACCGACTGCAAACTTTTAAGGGATGTTGTCCAGTCGTTAACACAATGTAGGAGATTGATTAGAGTAGACAGAGAGACAAATCCATGTTGTTGTGTTGAAACAACATATACCTGGAGAAAGAATTTGATCATTTCCTCGGAAATAATGGCTTCCATGACTTTGCCTACTACTGACAGCAAGCCAATCGGACGATAATGATTGGGGTCGAGTTTTTTGCCTTTTTTAAAAATAGGGGGTAAGGAATTCTGGATAAAAGAAGTTTGCATAATTAACATTAAGGGTATTGCAAGCGTGTCTGCGCTTTTTTTAAACAGTTTTGCTGTTAAACCATCTAAACCAGGTGAAGCGGCTGTGCGAAGTTTAATTAAGTATTGTCTGACATGATCCACTGTGCATTCAACTTGCTGTAAGGATGCGCCGATACGATTGCAGTTAACAGTAGGTATATAGCCATTATTCAATTCTTTAGTAAATACCTGTGAAAATGCTAAAGCAAGAGTTTCGTCAGGCAACGTCAAGTAGGATCATACGTATTTGTATACTTTTTTACTGTTACCATTTTCAATAGCACTTGCTTCAAAATTTTGTCCTTAAGTTTTTAGAGATGTTTGTAAGTTATTTGAAAATCTGAGGATGTTTTGGAAATCACTCAGAAGCCCGGTGTGTTTAAATTTCCGCCATAGATGTCGTTTGTGATTACATAATTTGTTTTATTGCTGTTCGAGTTATCCAGGATTTAAGGTTGCTTTTATAAATCTTACGAAAGGTAGTATTTGTAGAAATGCAGTCCACATAAATTAGGGGTCGTTAAAGTCTGCAAAAAATAAATGCTTGTCGATTTGAGAGAGTTCAGTGTCAACTTCAGAAAAGTCAGAAAAAGGTAGTAGCAAGAACTAGACCTAAAATAAAGGTTTGGTTATTAATTTATTTAAATCTACTATGTTCTGCGATGAGTTGTATCTGGTTCGAATTTACTAAAAATCTTTTAAAGAAATTAAAGCGTTTTCGAAGTCAAATAATGAAGTTACTGGCTAGGTGATCTCTGGGAAATTAAAATCTTCATTAATGATAAGATTATCAAGAGATGATAGTTCTTCAAGTTTTGTAAAGAAAATCATTATCACGTGCAGGTAGTGTAACAGGTGGACAATATATACATACTAAATTAAGGCAAAAAGCATTTTTAGTAACAGGTAAGTAAATTTCATCTATTTCAGGAATATCTAATAACTTAATGTTAATTTTGAAAGTTGTGGTAATAATATTAGATAAATAAATGCATACACCACCACCTACAGGATTTTATCTATCTTTATATATTGTATATCTGTTACAAGCAATGTCCAAAATTGAACAATCCTAGTATTGTACGAAAAATCTTGTCCACTTCTAGCATTGTACCCTTGTCTGTACAATCTCCGAAATAGACATAATCGGCGGACTGTATATAAAATAATTGCTGTACAATGTTTGCCGCAATGCTGCCGCCTCTCGCATTTCGACCGCCATCGTTTTCTGTCCATCCATTCATCTTCTTTGATGGGTCTATCTCTCATTATGTGTCGTACATTTCTTCCCAGGCAACTGCAGGCCTCTCGCTTTTTCTTCTTTGTTGTGGTATGTAATTTAAAATTTCTCTCGGATTTTGACCGCCATCGTTTTCTGTCCATCCATTCGTCTTCTTTGATGGCTCTATCTCTCATTATGTGTCGTACATTTCTTCCCAGGCAACTGAAGGCCTCCCCCTTTTTCTTCTTTGTTGTGGTATGTAATTTAAAGCTCTCTTTGGCCATCTATCTTGATTCATTCGCTTCACGTGACTATACCACACTAGTTGTCTTGTTTCAATTCTGTCTACACTGGAATATACAGTATTTGTCCTCCTTCTAATATCTTCATTCCTGATATGATCTTTTTTGGATACACCACACGCTCTCCTTAGGAAATCCATTTCTACTACTTCTATTCTTTTTCTATCTTTTTTCGTGATCTGCCAAACTTCTGCCCCATAAGTCATAATAGGCTCTACCAAGGTTCGATAGATTGTCAATTTCGTTTCTTGTTTAATATCTTTAGACCATAGTAGATAGTTTAGAATGTTACCGCTTTTTTTCCCTGCTGCGTTCTGTTTTCGATGTCTCTTTTGGTAGTGCCTTCTTTAGATATTATAGATCCGAAATATTTATATTCCTTGCATGTTTTTGTGTTTCTAATTTCTAATTCTGGATCTTCTTCATCATCTCGTATTTTAAGATACTCTGTCTTTGACATATTCATATTGAGGCCCCATTTTTCATATTTTTTCTTTAGTTTTCTAAACATGTAGTCCATGTCTTCCTCATCATTCGCTACGACTACCTGATCATCTGCGAAAAATAAAGTTGTTAGACATTTACCATCGCCTATGTCTATTCCCATTCCGGATACTTGTTTCCTGCACTGCTCTAGCGATGAATGAATATATATTTTAAATAAGGTCGGAGATAGACAACATCCTTGTTTAAGCCCTTTTGTTATTGGAAATGATTCAGATTAATATATAAATATAAATATAATATATAAATATAAAATATCAAATTGTTTGATTTTTGATTTGGTGTGCGTTTCGATAATCATTTTTAATTTTGGTCATTTCGGACATTGTACAGTTTGGGGGTACAATGCTAGAAGTGGACAATACTTTCCGTACAATGCTAAGATTGTCCAATTTCGGGCTTTGACCATAACATATCCATTTATATTAACAGAGAAGTCAGGAATTGAGGGTTTAAGCCAGGTGAAGCAGTGAATTTAAATTAGTATATAGAAATATTCAGTCATTAAATTTATCGGTATGAAAATTAAATACGAAATTTTGCGATTCTGATAGTGCCACTAACGTATTTAATATTTAATAGTTAAATCATATTCACCGATATTTTTGTGAATTTCTAGTTCGCTTAGGAGTTCTTTTAAACGAACTTGTTGGATGGGCGTCTTGTCGCCAATTCTTTATATATTGTGCAAAACGTCACATGATTGTGATTGTTTTGTTTTGTCAATTGAACAACATAAATTAATTTTCAATGTCTATTAATACATAAAAATTAACTTATGAAGGGTTCACCTAGTAAACAAGAAATAGAAGAGCATATTGCGAAAAATGCAGATATCGTGTTATACATTCATTGTACTATGGACATTTATAATCTTAATTAAAAACGTTACATGTGGCCGGACTAATATCGCCACCTCGAAATCATAAACTATTTCAACCTCAACAAATCTTAAGCAATGAATCTCATCCCGGCTTTCTAACTCATTACGTTGATTTACAACTTGGATGTGTGTATACTGCCATCTAGAGACTTTTGAGTAATTAACAAGTATTAAGTCGTTATTACAGACACCCCAGTTCTGTCGTCGTCGGTAAAAATGGAATCAGGGTGGATCGCATTCGGAATTAACGACCTCCGTAATTAGTTTGGTGGAAATTCAAATGAAATTTGCAATGCGGATAGACTGATTTCCTTTAACGAATTAGGTGCGGCTAGAGCTTATAAAAGAGATATCTTTTATAAGCTCTAGCAAAAAATATAATTAAAACGATTACAATAGCATAACAGCTTTGAGTGTTACTCCAAAAATAAAATTTCTTTAAAAGATTTTTTAATAAAATTTTAGTTATAATTACTGAAATCTGGGTATATATATATATATATTATTTATTTATAATAAATAAGTACCGTTTTAAATAAAACGAGCGGTTCTAATTTATATAAATATTTTTATTTGTAAGCTTACAGCACATAATATCTTAGTCCAGCTCTATTCTTTTGGTTGAAAGCGTATCGAAGACGGGCGCTATTGAAGTACCAACATTTAAATAATCTAGATTTATCCTTCTAGGAATTGGAAAAGTACTACGCATCGAAGATGGGCTATTTCGTTACACTTCTTCCCTCTTAGATCCTAGCATCCCGATCAGCAACCCTAGATGTAGGCCCAGGATGGCGGAATTTACAGAACTCTCCAGCTCTGCATGAACCCCTCAAGAAGAAATAGCAGTCTACTGACTTTGAAGGACACGATCTCATCGAATTAATGCAACACACAGTAATTCGTACGCTGGTTTTTCGGAAGATCACTTCAAGCATGCTTCTGACAATCTTCCAATCCAGATTATCTAGTGCATGGTCTATCTTGGGTAAAGCCAAATTCTTCGATGTCATAATTGCACACGATTTTCTATAAATTAGTCAGAGCACGCCATATATCCTCTTAGCTTGCCCTGTATCTATACGAGTTCCTGGTCACCATATACAGCAAAGATCGAGAATCATCTTCTAATCTCAGTACTCTTCCAACTTGAGGCTGTTGATTTTTTAACTCGTCCAAACGACCAAACTTTCTATAAAATACGGATGAGATTTCTTTAGTCATCTCAAGATCTTGGGCAAGACAGTGGGCTAGATAGAAGTTATGCGGAACACTAAAAAGATCCTGCTGAACTTCTGTGGTCACGCCGAATCTAGCACTCTTTCTCTCGTGAGTAATTTGACATAAATTCATTAAAGCTTGGTCGCCGGTCATTTTGATATCATGTTGAAGGGTTAGTGGTTCTTCTGTTTCATTTGAGCCAGCATAAGGTACAAGACGATTTATGTGAACTACTTTGGGTTTACCTTTCGGCAACTTCTTAATTCGGTATATTACGTCATTTATTCTCTTTTAATTTCATACGGACCTTCCCATTGTCTTTACAATTTAGGACAAGACCATCTACTTCATAGCTTTCATTCTTGCATCGAGAATCATATTGATCTTTCATTCTGTTACTGGCTAACTGAATGTTTGTCGGCAAGTTCATGAAGTTGTTCATCTTACTTCAGGCGGTCGACATAATTTTCGCTTGCTACATGTTCTTCGGAAGGTCTGCAGCCGAACTCTAGGTCGCAGGGCAAACGAACTTCCCGACCAGTGGAGTCTGGCCTGTAGTTTCATTCACGGCCGAGCGGTATGTCATTAGGAATAAATTAATGTGCTCGTCCCAATCTCTTTGATGTTCTAATACAACTTTGGACAGGTGTTTACCCATCGTTTGGTTCATCCTCTCGATCATTCCATCTGATTGATGATGTAGGGGTGTCATTCTGGTCTTATTGACACCAATCAATTTACAAACGTTTTGGAAAATGGTTTCGATTTTGGACTAGAAGTTTCGCCATTGGTCGAAAAAGATTTGGAAAAAAACTTGGATCTCTAAGGGAAAACCAAATCGACTAAAGAATTCTTTAACAAGTACCTCTGCAACGGTAGCAGCTTCTTGATTTGGTATCGCATAGGTCTCAGTCCATTTCGTAAAATAATCCATGGCTACCATATAAACTATACGCTCCCTAAAAGAATAGGAATAAAAGACAGGAGGGACAAGAAAAACCTGTACAGTAGATTAAAAAAAATGAGGAAAGTCAATAGAAGAAATGAAATAATTACTAAACGACATAAAAAATGAATGGAATAAATAAAAGAATAACTATAAACAGCTCCAGTGTCTTTTATAGCATAAGGAGAAGCTAAAAGATAAAGCTATACTAATTGTGTTTTATTAGTAAACTTACTTTACAATTTTAGGTCAATTACTGAAAATATATTTGATAAATTTACAGGTCAGAAAGAAACAATTTTAGGACAGACAATATTAAAAATATTGGTGTCAATGGACCTAACAATAAAAAGCGTCAAAAAGTAAAACTTCTTTTTATGTGTAATTTATTTAAGAAACCATAACCATTTATGCGAGGGGAGCCCCAATAGCCACTATAAAATATAAGTAAAATCCAAACCCTATACCAAGAAGGAAATTAACGATACGTGCATGCAAACAGTGATATAAAGGAAAAAAGTATGGAATGCATTAGGCAAATTCTGACATGGTTGACTGACAGACAATTGAGGGGTTGCTAGTGCCGTTTTACCGGCGTCATGGATAATGGGATCTCTCGATATCTCTCCTCTTTTCCTTCTTAGAGGGGAGACTGACGCTGTCGTTGGAAAAATGCGGAAAACTTTATTATCCTATTGATGAATTCTATTTATTCCCGAGGGAAAATATTCAAATATATAACAACTCCACTACGCATTATGTGCGAGCTAATTTTTTGGGTCTAACGACGATGACAACAAAAAGAAAATTTATGTAGGATTTCGAGATTTAAATGGGTATAACCAACTACGTTAAAAAATAGATTAGTACATATAAAGGAGGTTTAAAAGTCAGATATTTAAAATAAACTAGTATCAAAAATTAAAATGAAAACGTCAGGTAGCTTTGAAAAGACGATGCAAATAACACTGCTCTAAATTTTTTTTACATGTTTTCTTCATGAGCTAAATCTTACTAACTTTTTGTTCAAAAAACGAATATAATAAGGAAATTATTGTATAGCTTGTATAAGCTTGTATAAGGAATGTATTTGTAAATAGATCCATATATACTGTGGGGTATCAAAGGAAGAAAGCCCAAAAAAAAGATGTATCCATTTAGAAAAAGTTACACTAAAGAATTACAAATTTTGAAATAATCAATAAATATATCCTAACACAACTGGGCGAAAAAAGTCGAGGTGGTAATGAAGAATGTGGATTTCAAGAGACAATTACAATTTCAAAAAATGTCAAAATAAAATTGTTTTAAAGTATAATTTTACTTGTTCCCAGTAAAAATAGTAACACTTAATGTTACCAGCAGACTAATCTGCTCGTATATAATGATGTGATTTTTTTACAATAGAACTTTTCTGCCTTTACGTGAATTTGACTCCGCCTTCGCGCAGCTCCATGGTCAGGAGTACTTGAACTATCTTTATAGGGTTAAACAAAATTTTTAGATTATATTACACTATAACCCCAATGATTGATGCGGATAAATAAAATAATAAAAAACTTTTAAATTTTCTAACATTATTTATCTAACACGTTGTTGGCTAGTGTCACATGACGATATATACTATAAGTTACATTGACTCCTTTGTTCATACATCCGTTCAAAAACTGTCATTTTAATTAGGTGCCATCCAAAATACATTCGAACATCGTCTGAGGGTCAGCAGCAACCCCTAGTAGGAGTCTTACGTTGCCATGTAGGTTATCTGAGGAATATTCAAACATCTCAATATAATTTTAAATAAAATGTAAGAGATATTAAATTTTGTACCATCTTAAGGTAAAAGTACCAGGTACTTTGTAGCATAACTCATGTGCACCGAGTAAGTATTTAACCACATTGCTTTTTCAACCTTAGTCAAAATTTTACCTTTACGTTTGCTGTAAATTAACTACAAATACCCGTTCTAGGTAACAAAACACTAATGATATGTATGCTTTTTAGTCCGAAAACGTTCTGTGATGTATTCCAAAATGGATTTTAAATTATATACCTTTTATGTACGATTTTAAATAAACTTTTGTGATTAAAGGTATAGATCCAACTACAGGAATTTCATTTTCCTTGTGGGTTCTATTAATAGTCTTCACTTAGTTGAATCAAGCTTGAAATTTAAACATTTCATCAACTCATTTCATCACTTCTTTATATTATTATCTTTTCATCATTATTATCTAAATATTGCCGACATCTGTAATGCGATAAGCTCACATAACTTTGAAGCAGATTCCATGGGTATAGTCTGCACCTCATAAATTCTGCCTTTTCCTGTGATTATAGGATGTTATAGGATGTGAAGATTTGTTTGGCTCTTCTTCCATTATATCTTCTCTACCAAAATTTATCTCCATTTTTTAATACCAGCTCATAATTTTGGGGTAGAATAGGAATTTATAGGAAATTTAAATATTGAATTCAACTGATCTTCTTTCCTTCGTTGAAAACTGTGCTTTAATGGTTGGAGTGAAGCAGAAGTAGCAGTAGCAGGCATCAATATGGTTTTTAGGTTACTGCCCAGCCATGGGAACAGCAAACGCTGTATATGGTTTTATGTTTTAGCAATTTACGTAATATTTCTAAATACGAGTTGTGGAGCAAATATGTGGAGCTTAAGATCCTCTACAATAATACTAAAATAATGGTAATTTATTATACAGAGCACAATGGACAAAAATGAGGGAGGCCTATGTCCAGCAGTGGACGCAAAGGGCTGGTGATGATGATGATGATGATGATGATGATGATATGATAATATGCAGTTCTCACAACAGGTGTAATGTTCGCTTATCTGCCCATGGTCTCCACTCAAGGAATATTTTCTTCCTGTCTTCTTTAATTCTTGTAACGTCGTGGACTGGTAGAACCCACTGGTTCAAAACTTTTCTTTTTAAATGGATTGAGACATTATTTTTTGTTTTAAACACGTCTGTAATTTTCCAAATGCAGATCATCTTAAACTTACTCTTCTGGGTAGCTTAGATGTCTGGTAGTCTCGTTCGCGTTAATTTTATTTCGTTGTGCAAATACACATAACTTGTTACCTCTTCAACGGACGATTTCTTATTTCGACTATTATTTTTGTTTTCCTATAGTTTATCCTTAAAGCAAGTTTCTACGTTACTTGCCGTAGTGATTGTAGCAAAACTCTAGCTTCTCCTAAGTCGTCTATTATGAGAACAATTTCATCGGCATGTCGAAGATGATTTATGTCCATAGATATTAATACCCTATGAGCCCCAGTCTTGGTGTTTAAACGACTCTTATGTACTCCATACTTATATAAACTGCCATTTTTTTTACTCATAGAACTTCTATTCATAAAAAAGTACTTCTTTATGCAGTTAAATAAAATATTATTATTAGAGAAATTTAGTGTATTCAAAAATATTTGCGTCAACATAATTGCTTAATTAATCGCTCTGATCAATAAGGGCAGTAAGCTATATAACGAATATTAGTTGAATAACCATTAATGCTTCGAAATAAACGTTAGCGGATATATTAAATCATTGACGATTACATTTTTCATTGGGCATCAGCAACATTGGATATATACTGTGATTATTTCTGCGAATGGAAGCGAACGATATTTTTGTTATTAGTAATAAAGTGCTAGACCAGTTGATGTTGAACAGAGTTTAATGAATATTTTTGTGGTCAAATATGGGGTCAGGAATTTACTTGTGTATCACAACTATAAAAGACAATACAGAAAGACGGTATTTCCGTCTAGCAACATGTTACTAATAGTTTTAATTTTCATTATACTTTTTATTATAAGGCACGTGATGAAAAAAATAAGAATAAAGAATCAACCGCTCATATAGATATAAGATGTAGTATTCAATATATAAGAAACCCTAAAAAAGAGAGAAAAAATGCAGAGCATTCTATAAGAAAGATGATATCAACAGAAAATAATTCAAAGCAATAAATTAATGAAAAAGTCCAAATAGCGATCTATTATCAACAAGAAAAGAAGTATTGAATCGATGGGTGGAATACCTTAACCGATACTCAATATAGAAGAAGAAGAAGAAAACCTGAAATATGAAAGAGATAATGCAAGCCGAATAGACGAGAGGGAAGACGAACGGCCAATGATGACTAAAGTTAAATACGCAATTGAAGAACTAGCCACAAACAAATCACATGGAATTGATTATTTTCTCAACCTAACTATACAGAGTGGCCCAAAAGTCTGGAAACAGTCAATTATCTCGTAAATTGCTAGTCATAATTGTACAAAATTTGAGGTAAACCTATTTTGGGATACGGAGATTTCATATTTAATATTTGCAATGTTGCCAGATTTGCCGTTTCTCTTATACTATTAGTAACTTTGGTTTTTCAAATTCATCACCCTGTATATCACCCAGTTCATCACCCAGTCATTATTGGAATCTCCTATTCAATACGAGTTCAACCATATGTAACACTTATGATTTTATGTAGTCTGGAAGATCTTAAATACATAAAACATAAAGTCTGGCAACGCCTAATTGTCTTAATAAATTGTTTAATACTATTTTTAACTACATTAAAACGTAACAATTTATAGTTTACAACATTTTTTAACATACTAGTTACTTCATCAAAAGTTCAGAATGTGCTCCATTTGTACGTTGACAGTACCCTAATCGATGGTAGAATGCGTCTACCACATTTTTCCATGATTGTCTAGAAATTATTCGGGATTCGTCGTTATTTCGTTGCCTTAGTTCTGCAAGACTTGCTAGTTTAGTTTTGTAAATTGAATTTTTCAATTCCCCAATAAAAATAATCTTTAGGATTGAAATCAGGTGAACGTTGAGGCCATTCAATTCTATTTCGTCTACCAATCCATCGTCTGGAAAAAATCTCATCTAAATAACGCCGAGCATTTACACAAAAATGAGCTGGAGCACCATCTTGTGGAATAAAATTGACCCCAAACAAGTTTATCAAGTTTATCAGTGTAGGTACAATTTCATTTTTAAGTAACATTTTGTAACTATCTGACGTTAAATTTCCTTCGATAAAAATGACCCAATTAACTGAGTACCTACTATACCTGACCATACTTTTAATTTTTGTGGTTTTTGAGTATGGTTTTCACGCATTCAGTGTGTATTTACGTCACTCCAGTACCTTAGGTTGTATCGGTTTATACTGAGACACAGTGTAAAGGTTGCTTCATCGGAAAAACATATTCTGTTAACGAAATTTTCATCATTTTCAATTTTATCCATCATTACTTCAGTCAACTCTAATCTACGATGGAAGTCATCTTCACTTAATTCTTGTAATAAGTTAATTTTGTATGGTTTAAATTTATTCTTACGTAATATACGTAAGACTGAAGAATGACCTACATCATTTACTTGTGCAATTCTGCGTGAGGATGTATGTGGATCTTCAACAAAACTTTGCATTATATCTAAAGTTTTGTTGTCATTCGTAACTCTTTTCGGTCTACCTGATCGATATCTATCTAGTAAATTCGTAATTCGTAAATTGTAAATTGATTGTCATAATTTTACAAAATTTGGTGTAAATGTTCGGCGTTATTTAGAAGAGGTATTTTCCAGACGATGGATTGGTAGACGAGGTAGAATTAAAAGTCCTTCACGATCACCTGATTTTCAATCCTACAGGTTATTTTTATTGGGGATACTTAAAAAATTCAGTTTACAAAACTAAACCAGTATGCCTTGCAGAACTAAGGCAACGAAATATCGATGAATCTCGAATAATTTCTAGACAATCATGGAAAAATGTGGTAGACGCATTCTACCATCGATTAGGGTACTGTCAACTCACAAATGGAACACAATTGTTACGTTTTAATGTAAATGACTTTATGTTTTATGTATTTAAGACCGTCCAGACTACATAAAATCATAAGTGTTACATATGGTTAAACTCGTATTGAATAGGAGATTCCAATAATGACGGAATATACAGGGTGATGAATTTGAAAAAGTTATTAACAGTATAAGAGAAACGGCAAATCTGGCAACATTGCAAATATTAAATATGGAATCTTCGTATCCCAAAATAGGTTTGCCTCAAATTTTGTACAATTATGACTAGCAATTTACGAGATAATAGGCCGTTTCCAGACTCTTGGGCCACTCTGTATAAAGAAGGTGGCTACGATACCATAATGGCACTACAGCAGTTCATAAAAGAAATATGGATAAACAAATATCTTCCCAGCGATTGGAATATTGGAATACTTTGCACCATACAAAACAAGGCATATAGTATAGCACCATATGTAGAACAAATAATAGGAAAATACCAGGCTAGTTTCAGAGGTGCTAAATCTACAGTTTGTTAGATTGCACCCTGAGACAAATTATAGAAAAGAAAAAACACCGGAATATGACATAGATACTCATCAAATATTTATAGATTACAAGGCAGTCTACAACTCTGTAAATAGAATAGAAAAGTTTAGACCAATGAAAGAGCTAAGAGTACCAAATTAATTGGTAAATTTAACAAAACTAATTCTTGTAAAAGTTGAATGTATAGTATAACTCGAGAGGGAACTGTCTGAACCTTTTAAAACAAATAACGGGCTGCGCCAAGGAGACCCTCTCTCCTGTATACTGTTTTACTCTGGCTCTGGAAAAGGTAAGACTTATGTAACAAATCACAACCACCGGTTTAATATATAACAAATCGGCGCAAATCCGTGCCTATGCTGATGATATCATTATTATTGGGGAACGGAAAACGCTGTAGGTGGGACGTATGTAGCACTAAAAAAATTGATTAGAGAAATAATAATAATAATAAATAAATAAACGTCATCGAAACAGTTAACGAGTTTCTAGACCTGGGAGTGCTCATCAATACTTAAAATAACACTACCGCAGAGATTAACCGCTGACGGTTATATATTTATATCAATCTTCTTATATATCAATATATATAAGATATATAAATATAATATACTAAATATTAATACGTCCAGTCTTAATATATGGTTTAGAGATCTGGACTCTAAAAAAAGTAATGAAAATAAGAAATGTTTCGAAAGAAAAGTAATAAGGCGAATCTATGGAGTGGTGAATGACAATATGGTATGGAGAAGACAGCTTTGAACTTAGATATAGACATAACTTAGAACTAGATTTACCACGAACCAGACATGGTAAAATATACTAAGAGAGGACATCTGAGGTGGGTAGGGCATGTAATATAGACAAAACAAAATGACCCATCTAGAAAAAGTTCCTTGATATACCCATTGCTCAGAGAAGAAGAGGAAGACCCAGAACAAGGTTCGTTGAGAATGTCGACAAATACATCAGAAATATGGGAATACGGTGCTTGGTGTAAAAACGCAATGGATAGGGACGACTGGAGAGAAATGTCAATATGATGATGATGACGATGATGATGATGAATGTCTGTTTTTTCTCTACTAGATATCTATCTCTGATCTAGTCTCAAATATTTTGTCTGTATTACTATTCTCTCCTATGTCATTTATTGTTTGTTATAGAAGCTCCGTTAACCCAAGTCAAAGAAAGCAAAACAACTCTGTCGTAACTACTGACGGTAATGTTAACGGTAATGTGTTTGAATACGCTAGACTATATGTTATGGTTTACGTTAATTACACGACGAGAAAATATTGAACTACCCTTATTAATAAGGGTTACTCTTTCCTATCTAAGAGTGATGCAGCCATATGATATGACTCTATATATCGTCCCTACCATTTCCAACTATCGATGTGAAACTGAGAATGTGGTACTTTTCAGGAGACGAAAATAGCTCTTGTTTAGAGAATCCCAAATTAGCGCCGTGACAAATGGAAAATTTTTATATTTTTTATATTTAATATTTAATCCGTGTTAGATTTATAGAAAAATTTAACTTGTTACCGTTTTTTTCTTTCCAAAAAATCAGATTCGTTACTTTGGTTTTTGTGTTAATTAACGATTTACAAATCCATAATTCGATCAAAACTTGACTATGGAGCCATCGTCTACAACTTCTCAAAAAAACACATTTAAAGTTACTGGATATTATCCAAAATAGATGTCTACGTATTTTTTTAGATGCTCACTACACAAGCCTCATTCAAAGTCTCTATTGGGAAATTGGAAAACTTCCTCTTTCTTTCAGAAGACAATATCTAGCCTAAAATATGCAGCAGCAGTGTCATTAAACCGAAATAATCCAGTACTGCATAACGTTTTTGCTGATCGATTTACAAATAAATTTTAACAAACACATCATATTGATAATCCTTTTTACTTTCGTATACAATCATACTTATCCAAATTAAATTTTCAATTTCCAAAAACCTATGATACCTCTTCAATCCACAACCCTGCACCATGGACAATATATCTTCCTGCTATCGACATCAGCCTAACAAACTTAAGAAAATCAGAGATATCATCAACCGTCCTTAAATAAAAGTTTCATACACTATTAAACAGATATTCAATACCTACAACGTATACATCGATGCGTCAAAAAATAAACACAGAGTTGGAGCAGCAATTTATTCGGAAAAGTTAGTTTTAAATTACCGCCAATTACAACCATCTTTTCAGCTGAATTATTCGCAATTCTAACAGCACCCGATGTCCAAAGAAAGTAACATATTGGTACAAAACGATTTAAAACCATACATAAAACAAAAAATAATTCAAAAATGGCAGCAAACTTGGAACAACACTCCATCAAGGCTATACGAAGTTAACAAACATCCACATCTTTGGAAACCAACAATAAAAGACAGAAGAGAGCAAGTGATACTTACCCGTCTCCGTATCGGCCATACACGACTTACTCATGACTATTTGTTACAGCGGAAAAATAAAGCAGTATGTGAAGTGTGCAACAGTGTTCTAACAGTAAAACATAAACAGTGAACGACTCAATTATAGCGTACCCAACTCCCTTAGAGATGTCCTAGAAGAAAATACAGATACCCAAAGAATATTTTCCTATCTTAACTGTCATCTTCAAAAGATCTAAAATATACATGTACACATACATATTAATATTATTGTAAACTAATGTATATACACTAATTATATCAACTGTCACATTAATCTTAAATACGCTAATAACCCTGCGTGATTGATGCGTTATTAAAATAAAAAAAAAACGATTTGTTTTGGTTCAATGTTTCAAAATTGCGAATGTGGCATTATTGACAGTTCATATTGGTCTAATTTTAACACATTTATATTCTTAATTGAAAAGGAGAAAAATTAAAATAATTTTAATGTTCTTACAAAGTTTATTACAAACCATTTATATAAAAATTGAAGTTGTAGGATAAAATGAAAAAATTATGTTTAAAGAAATTATTAAAAGTATTTTTATAGAAGGATGTATTGCTAAAAAATTAATGTAATTAGAAACGTAAAAAACATAAAAGTTAAAAAAATTCATAATACATTAATTATGGAACTTAACGTCCTGTAGATACCTCAAATACTCAGTCATGCCCCTAAATTGTTGTAAAATAGTGGTAAATTAAAAGTTCTAAATTTTGAATTAAACGTTATCATTGTCTTCAGTTGCGTCAGGTTCTGGAAGACAATCTCTGGCAGTACTAGATGTTGGTAAAGAGTGGTAATATTGGTGGTATGGTCTAGTTATTAAGTTTTGTTCACATAGTGACAAGAGGTTTTTTTTCTTCGCATCCGTGATTGGGAGCCTTTCTTCGTATGCTTTAACGGGGTTTATACTATTTTCTTTGCCTCTTTTTTGTTTGGTGTCAAAAGATAAAAAGTTTCCGTCAATGCTAGTCTTCACGAAAAGTTTCTTCATAAGAAAGAAGAATAAGGAAGAACTTCTTGGAAGCAATAATTCACACAACTGTGAACACGTACGTTTTGTTCATGTCAGCAATGTTTAGTATTTTCGATAGTTTGAAGACTATCCCCAACAATTATAGGTATATATTCACTGAACACCTCACTTAAGCTTACCATAAAAGTCCTAACCAACAAAATCAATAACTAACAACTTTATCAGATGAAGGATTCAGATCCGGAAGATCCTGCAATGTTTCATAGACCTGACAAAGGCTTTCGATCGGATCCAAGTCGAAGACGTCTTACACTGACTGTATAAAAGAAACATACCAATCAATATTATACAAACCATTGAAAAAAATTACTTCTATAATAGAATACAGGCAAAGATAAATGGTAAACTAACACAGTGTATACCAATACAAAGTGGAGTCAGACAGAGTGACTCGTTAAATCCACTTCTCTTTAATATAATAATGGACGAAATAATACAAGCAGTACCTAAAGGTCATACTTACAGAATGCAGAACAAAGATATTCAAATGTTATGCAGACGACGCGGCATTAATCATAGTGATAGAAGAGGAGCTCCAAAGATTAACACATTTCTTCAATACAATAGCCAAGAAAGACAATATGATAATATCAGCAGAAAAAACTAAATGTATGACAACATCTAAATACCCACTATGATCTAAAATCGAAACAGATAGGAAAATAATAAAGCAGGAAGCAAGGTTTAGATATCTGGGAGTAGATATATCTAATTACGGATATATTAAAGAAAAAATACTAAGCGAAAACATAAGAAGAGCATGCAATATAGAAGACATAAATGCATGGGTGACAAACGGAAACAGAAGTCAAAGGCAGAGGATAGGATAGTACGAATGACACGAGATATTCGTGCAGCACATTCGTCATTTTGCGTTGTATAAATATGCCTTTAGCTATATTTTATACAAAACACAAGTAGCGAGTATTCCATTTTCGTCAGTTTACAGTATATTCGATTTTTTGACCAAAACAAAATGACAAAATGTTCATTTTCGATAGTTTAAACAGAATATTTCCTGCGTTCCTTATCAAGGCTACAACCATATACCTACAAAGAAAATGACTATATTATATTGACTAGTAAATAAAAAAGAGTTAAAGGGTGAGAGAGATACACGTAAAAATCATAATTGGCTAAATTTTAGACGAACCTAGGTTGTTAAACTTTTCAAGAAGATATTGAATCCAAAATTTGGTCGATAATTGTGTAACATTGTCTAAACTAGAACGTCTTAGATTGATATATTCAAAAAGTAGCACCGTTAATTCAGCAAGGTATTTTTTATATTTGAAGAAACTTTCTTCATTTAATACATTTAATACTAACTTTATTTTTGTAATGAAACACTATGTGTCTCATTCATCTTCAAATTTTAATACTCAATCTTCAAGCTTAATTTCAAATTATTCTACTTTCAATAATTAAATATTTTAAGAACTATATAGTGCTACTGTGCACCTTAAGATCGTTTATGTTTTGTATTTTTGTATTATAAATTTGTCAAGAAGTTACCTGTAAACTAATTAAACATATCTGTCACAATTCGTTGATACGCGTAACCAGTGACTGTGCTATTTACGGATTATTAAATGATAAATTAATCATACAGGAGGATGGAAGTGCATGGTATAGATAGAGGCGTAAAGCTAACATTATTTGGTAGCTCAGCCCAACACTAGCTCACCTGCCTGACTGCCTCGGCTATTAACAATGACTCATTATAGGTCATTTATCACTATCGGTGCTTCATTATACTGGTAATGAAGCTGGTCTGAACACCGTCAACAGAATATTGCGTTAGCAAAGCAATCCGTTTATTTGAACGTAACTAAAGCTAAAGGTAAGCTATATGCAACCGACACATATGCATCTAATGGGTTTTATCCAAAACTGTTATGAGCTATAGCACACCGCTATTTGTTATACGGTTATTACATACATAAATATTTGGACCTTTAACAATAAATTTTTATAATATAGTACAGTATGATAAGCGAGACGTAGCTAATTGGGCGTTGACAAAATTTTCATTTCTTCTCTGACCGTCAAGCAGAAGGGATCAAGTTCTTAACATTAAATTCACCGCAGTGTTATCAAGTATTTAAATATTTCTTTGAAGCAGAAAAGTAAATTTTGGAATTAAAATGGAAAGTTCAGTAAAAAGTAAATTTTTAGGATCTCAAGCAAGAGGAATAGAAGCTAATCCAGATAAACTTTTAGTACTTAGATCTAAATAAAGTACAAATTTATTTTTATTAAATTATATTTATGTAATTAAATTTATAATAAATTTATTTATTTATTTATTAACATGATAATCACAATAATAGTAAAAATACGATAATACAGAAATAATTAACTTATGGATGTATAAGAGACCTCTTAACTTGACTCAAACGGCTGTTATATAGGTCTAAATCTGAGTTAATGAACAATCTCATATATCTGTGTAGTTACATGGCGCAAACCTAAATGAAGGGTCCAACGCATAACCAGTCAAATCACAAAAAGCAAAATGTTCAGGAGAAGTAAAAAACATTTTTGATGTAAAGCTGTGAAATCCTGCTAAATTTTGTATTTTTTGTCATTTGAAGATCTTCTTGTTAACACTATTTTTTTAAAATAATACGTTGTAAGTTAAAAAAGAAAAAAGTTATGGGGGAAAAAGAATTTGACTTGACTGGTTTATGCAAAGTATTCATGTTTTTTTGTAGGAACAATAAAAAAAAATGGAATTTTATATTCAAAAAATTATTTTCTAGTAATATATTAAATGAAATAAACGAAAACCTAGTTTTAATTTAGTTAGTGCAGAGTTGATACATTTTGCTTTACTCTTTGTCACTAAGATACCGTAATAAGTTTCCTTATTATCTGTTGAGACGCTCTGATGGTAATTTCGGATTGCTTCATAAAATCACTGATTACACTGGGCACATAATTTGTTGCCAAAGACATAACATGCTCGAATTTGTTTTTTTTAGCTTTTTTATTTCAGTGTATAACTTATGGTCATGATTTGGTAAGGTCAGGGGCTGCAAGTTCCTTTTATCTTTTATCTAAAAGTATTAAATGCAATGAAGTGGACAGTTTGATGCCAACAACAACACAATGAATCATAACCTATTTGACTAAGAACTGAGACCACTGTGCATTAACCAGTCAAGTCCATGACTTCACCGGTTTATACAAAGTATCAAAATGCAGGCAACACATTATACACTCTATTATTGATGTTTTTATTCCTATCGAGCTGCTTTATGCACTGTAGTATATAGAATTTTAGTACCATAAACCATAAAAGTAGTATCGGAAATATATGGTCTAATACTAAGTGGTGGTAATTCTAGTAGTTTGCTCCATATTAGTATAATCATGATTAACACAATATTATAAGTTTTAAATGCATAGTATCTCAAGAACCTATGTTGAACAGTCATTAATGTGTCAATATGACAGTGAAAGTATAGTGAGCAAACTACACAACAATATTCCAAGATGGATCCTACAAGGCAACAATAAATTAATCTAGTACATTTATAGAGTAATATTTTAAAATTTCTTGTGACAAAACCAAAGTAATTTAAAAGCCTTTATGGATATTAAGTTGATATGCTCCACCAAGTAATCATTTTATCTAAAGTAACTCCCAAGTCTTTAATGGACGAGACACACTTAAGAGGTTGCTCATCAATGAAATAAGTTGAAGCAATCCCGTTCACCTTTCGGATTAAACTGATATAATAATACATTTTTATATTTAAATGAAGACCATTCCTACTACTCCAATTTTATAAACGATTAAAATTAGTTTGTATGAACAACTGATTTCTAAAATCTTCTATTAACCCTACAAAACTTTAAGTCATCAGCAAATTTTAAACACTGACTGCTTAAAAAACAGCTTACAATAGCATTAAAAAATAAGTTGAAAAAATAGGTGATGTATGATCTCCCTGCGAAACACCTAAGGTGACCATTATTGATGCTGAAATATTACCGGCAACCTTAACTCTTTAGCTACGACCTGGTAACGAATTTTTGATCCACTCAACAAACTGAACAAGAAATTCCATGACAAAAGCAATTTTGCAAGGAGAATTTGATGATCAACACAACCAAATGCTTTACTGAAATCGGTATACATAGCATCCACTCATTTTCAACCATCGATTTGCTTCATAAGCTCAGACTGATAATAAACTAAATTAGTAGCTGTAGATTTTTTTGCACAAAAACCATGCTGAGACTACACAATCATCAAGATAGCTGTTTAGCTATCAAACTATCGAATAATTTAAGCATTTCAGTCTGAATTCATATACTTCAATAAATTTCAATGTTTTCTTTTTGACCACATTTGAATATCGGTACAACAAAACTCTGCTTCCAAATATTAGGAAATAAAGATGACTACAATGAGTAACAGTTAGCCCTAGACTCCAGCACAGATCAGAGGTAATGTAAGTCGATAAAAACTCACCAGCTACAGGGGGTCATGTAAAGATGCCCCCATTTTCAGTTTTTAATAATCAACAAGTTAACAGTCTATTGCATTTCTTTTTCTTCAAGTTCCACTCCTATCGGAGATTGGAAATCATTCTGGCAATTATAATTTTATTGGTTACTTGCCTGAATAGTTCAATTGAACTGCATCCAAACCACTCACGGAGATTGCGTAGCCACGAGATTTTACGTCTTCCTACGCTTCTTCTACCTTTGATTTTACCCTGCATTATATTCCTTATAGTTCGTACTTTTCACCTCTCATGATGTGCCCCAAGTATTCCAATTTCCTGATCTTTATGGAATTTAAAACTTCGCATTGTTTTCCTAGTTGTTCGAGAACTTGTTCGTTTGTTTTGCGATCCATCCATGATATTTTCAAAATGCGTCGGTAACACCACATTTCGAATGCTTCTAGGTTTTTAATGTTGGATTTTTTAAGTGTCCAAGCTTCAACTCCATACAAAAGGGTAGAGAAAATATAACATCGAAGCATTCTTATCCGGAGCGATATATTGATATCGCGATTACAAAAAAGTTTTCTCATTCTATTAAAAGTTGACCGCGCAATTTCAATGCGGCATCTTATTTCTTTTGTCTGATCAGTATCTTCTGTGATCCATGCTCCAAGGTATTTGTACGAAGATATTTGTTCAATTTCTGTATTGTCTAGTACTAGCTTAACTTTGATGTTTTGTGCTTTTGTAAATACCATGAACTTTGTTTTCTTCAAATTGATTTTTAGTCCATAATCGTTGCAATATATATTTAGTTGTTCAGCAAGGTGTTGCAGTTCTTCTAGTGTTCCTGCCAAAGGACGGTGTCGTCAGCATATCTTGTTATTAAGTGGCTCACCGTTTATTATAAGGCCCTCACTGATCTCGGCAAGCGCTAATTCTGAGATGGCTTCACTGTATAAATTGAATAACAAGGGTGATAAAATACACCCTTGGCGGACCCCACGGCGAATCTGGATATCCTTGGTCAGTTCGTTTTCAACTTTCACTTTTGCTGTTTGATTCCAATAGAGGTTACAGATGATTCTAATGTCTCTACTGTCTATGTTTTTATTTAATAAAATTTCTTCGATTATGTTGCACTCTGTCAAATGCCTTCTCAAAATCAATGAAACAGGCATATACTTCCTGATTAATATCTAAGCATCTCTGCGAAAGAACACTTATTGCAAACAGTGCATCTCGAGTTCCCAGTCCTTTCCTAAATCCCATTTGTGTATTACTTATGCCTTCATCTAATTTCTTATGTATTCTATTGTGAATTACTTTTAAAAACAATTTCAAGACATGACTCATTAAGGCTATGGATATTAATATTGCATTTACCTTTATAAATACCATGAGGATTGTTTTTTTAATACGGATGTCCTTCCAATGTTTTTATGTGGCCATTAACGGTGTACCTTAATACACACGAACACCACGTGCTTTGTATTCAACAGGTATACTAGACACTCCTGGATATCTCCACTTTATGGTTTGTTCCAGTTTCAGTTTTAATTTTATTATTAAATAAAGTATGTAGTGGCATATAAGTAGTGCAAATACACTTTTTTAAAAGAAAATTGGGAACAAGGAAAATTTGAAAGAGAACTTATGCAATCAAAAATATCAATGAGAGTGATTTCAGAGACATTATAATTTGTGCCAAGATTGTTATTGATGAGGATATTGAGAATCTGAAGGTTATTAACCCCAGATTTATAGACAGTTTGAAAGAAGTCTAGACAAACTAGTAATTTCTTGTCCATTAGAAGTAGAATGATCCCTGTAAAACGTAGCATTTAATAAACTGTATCTACAACATTTATCATTAACATATTTCCCAGAATGATTTAGAATTATCTTTCTACTGAGTGTCAATACATGTAACATATAGATTAAAGCATATACACAAAATTTCATGTACAATGAGTGAGCATACCTTTTCTCACATATCAAAATTCTAAGTTCATGGGAAAACCATTTAGGAAAAGTTGATGTTCTGTGTTGGGGTGTAGGTTGAATCTTATTGGAATTTCACGTAATAATACACAAAAACAAATCACTTAAACTAAAACTGTATTGAAGTAAAAAAAATAGCACATTTAAAATATTTGTATACGATCAATGTAAAAATAGCGTCCTTGTCGTAATGGTGTTGTGTTGACTCGAGATGAGCGTGGACTGTACTGCCTGTGTTTCCTTCTCCTCTGCTCACCACTGCATCCCCTCTCGAGGGGTGTACTTAACTTGAGGTGTAATATACGGGGTTGCTCGAAAGTTTTAAACATAAGCCGCCTCCCTTGAACGCCTGCAGGGGTTCAACAAGTAATAAGGCTGAGCTAAAAGTTTCTTTCACTAACAGTTAAGTCACTGATCTGTGGGTAGAACGCACACCTTTGTCACTGGTCGCTTGAAACAACCTCTATTATTTTTAATTGTCACTGCACGAACTATTCCGTCACTACCCGCATGCAATTGAGTCACTCTACCCAGGCACCATCTTAAGGGTTCAGTTCCATCTTCCTTCACCGTCACTAGACTTCCAATTTTGAGAAGACTGTTGAAATGTTTTTTCCACTTAACTCGCTGCTGGAGAGACGAAATGTATTCCTTGGACCACCTAGTCCAATAACCTTGGATCATTTTTTGAAGCCTTTGGAATCTGCTAAGGCTGTTTTCCTTGACATCTAAGAAGTTCCGTTCAGGTATTGCGGTCAATGTGGATCCAATTAAAAAGTGTGCAGGAGTAAGAGGAAGTAAGTCGGAAGGGTCGTTGGACATTGGTGAGAGTGGTCGTGAGTTTAGGCACGCTTCAATTTGACATAAAACAGTGGAAAATTCTTCATATGAGAGAATTGTATTGCCAATGACGCGCTTTAAGTGAAATTTGACAGATTTTACTCCCGCCTCCCAAACTCCTCCAAAGTGAGGTGATCTTGGCGGTATAAACTGCCAGTTAATACCTTCGGTAGTTAAATTGTCCGTAATAGTTGAACTATAGGTATTAAAAAATTTGACAAGCTCATTTTTTGCGCCAACGAAGGTACTACCATTGTCCGAAAGGATCGAAGCGCATTTTCCGCGTCGAGAAATAAAGCGTTTTAGCGTTGCTAAAAAACTTTCAGTGGTCAAGCTGCTCACGACTTCCAAATGTATGGCCTTAGTTGCTAAACAGATAAATAGAGCTATGTAACCCTTAATAGTTTTATAATTTCGGGTGTGTCGATCCTTTAGCAAAAAAGGTCCTGCATAATCAAGTCCACAGTTGTAGAATGGCCTAGAGGGAACAAGACGTGACGAGGGTAAATTACCCATAAGATAGGTTTCTAATTTAGGAGCCACCCTACAACAAATAATACAATCGCGAACGATTTTGCGAACCACTTGACGTCCATTAATGGGCCAAAATTTTTCACGAATGGAAGCTAATAGTAATTGAGGACCGCAATGATTTAAATTAAGATGCTCATTTCGTACAAGAATAGTAGTAAAGTGATGTTTAGAATCAAGGACAATGGGGTGTTTTTTGTCGTAACAAAAATCAGAATTATGTAGTCTTCCGCCAACGCGGAGTATGTTATCCTTATCGATAAATGGATTGAGGGTAAGTAGTTTACTTTTAGAGTTAACGTTACCATGTCTTTTAAGGTGTGTCAAATCGTCATAAAATGTTTCATTTTGTACTAGTCGAATAATATATTTTAAAGCATTATCTATTTCCTCACAAGAAAGGTTGTCAAAGCTCCTTCGTGTAGGAGAAAATTTACAATTATTTATAAAGCGTAATACATAAGCAATAATGCGTTGTAGTTTTACAAATGAGGATATTTTAGTGATGATATCCAATTTCATCTGAACTCTTGAGATAAGGGCTGATACTGGTCGAAGCTCAGGGAGTTCAGAAGGTTCGAATGTTCTATTAGGCCAATGAGTTTCTGGTTTAGCTAGCCATGATGGGCCATGAAACCACATTTCAGAAGTGATAAGTGATGTAGGAGAAATTCCCCTTGAAAGAAGATCTGCGGGATTCTCAAGTGTATTCACGTAACGCCATGTGTGAGATTCGGTCAAAGTTTGAATTTGAGAAACTCTATTTGCCACAAACGTCTTTAACAAACTCGGAGCAGTCTTTATCCATCCTAGAACAATAGTGGAGTCGCACCAGTAAGTGATTTCTTCGAAATCTAATTGCATGTGTTGTTTTACCTTGTCTATCAACTCAGCTAGCAAGTAAGCTCCACAAAGTTCTAGACGCGGTACCGTGAGAATGTGTTTTAAAGGAGCTACTCTAGTTTTGGAACAAAGTAGATGACAATGAAAATTTTCAAAGTTTTCAGATGAACGAATATAAATGCAAGCACCATATGCGGTGGTGGATGCATCTGAAAAACCGTGTAGTTGAATTGACTTGTAGTTTGTACAAATTACATGCCTAGGAATTTGTAACTGATTAAGTTTAACCAGTTGAGTCTGATATGTAACCCATTTCGTAAAGATATCCATGGGAACGACTTCATCCCAAGAAATTTTTAGTTTCCACAAATCTTGTAGAATAATTTTAGCTGTTATAGTTACAGCCGAAAGCAAACCTAGTGGATCAAATATTTTTGATATAGTGGAAAGAATAAGTCTCTTTGTAACTTTACACTTGTGCTCTATAGGTTGAACATTGAAATGAAAAGTGTCAGATTTGGGACTCCACAATAAGCCCAAAGTTTTGATAGTATCGTCAGCTCCAATTTCCAAGGAAACATTATTTTGATTGTCAAAGTTTAAAATAGGGGCGTTTGACTTCCATTTTCTCAATTGAAAACCATGACGAGACAATAATTCGGAAGTAAGTGATTGAATACGTTTGATATCTTCTATTGTAGAACCACCTGTGTGAAGATCGTCGACATAAAAGTCCCGTAAAATTATAGAAGATATGTCGGGAAAATCGGTTGCATACATATGTGCCACTTCTTGAAGACATCTAGTGGCAAGAAAACTAGCAGAAGCAGTACCGTAAGTAACGGTGTTTAAAGTATAAGTTTCGAGAGAGTTTGTATGATTAGACCGCCATATGATCTTTTGTAAGGAGCGTTCTTCCTCCTTTATCAGAATTTGTCGATACATCTTTTCTATATCAGCTGTTACTACAAAATTATGTTTACGAAAACGTGAGATGATAGTAAAAAGATCATCTTGTAAATTAGGTCCAACCATAAGAATGTCATTCAGGGAAACACCTGAATCTGTATTGGCAGAACCGTCAAAAACAACACGAATTTTATTGCCTTTATAGACACAATGATGAGGAAGAAAGAACTCATAGCCTGTGGTTTCAAAGGGTGAAACGGACATATGGTGTAAGGATAAATATTCATCGATAAATCGAGTGTAATCATCTTTTAATTCAAAATTCGCATTAAGTTTCCTTTCGAGAGAATAGAACCTTTTTGTTGCTGTAGTCTTAGAGTCGCCTAGATTGTCGACGGAAGATTTCAAGGGAAGTGATACTACAAACCTACCAGAAGAATTAAGAGAGGTTGTTTTTAAGAAGTGATCTTCACAAGAAAGTTCTTCGTTAGACAAAAATTTTGTTTTTGGGCATTCTTCAATTTCCCAAAATTTTTGAAGTTGATCTTCAATGCTCAACTTGTTTATGGTCGACAAATGGCATGTAGTTCTGGCTGCAAGGGTATTGTTTGGAAATAATGGACCTGAGATAATCCATCCAAGTTTAGTTTTTTGAAGAATCGGTTGTCCAGGTGATAATTTAATCTGACCAATACAAATTAAATTCCAGAAGATGTCTGCACCGATAAGAAGATCAATAGGAGATGAAATATTGAAGTCTGGATCGGCCAGAGTAATATTGGAAGGGATATTGAGTATTTTCTTATCGAATGTGACAGAAGGTAAACTTCCTGCAATTTCAGGAAGCACTAAGCAAGAAATTACTTGAGAAAAGTTTAAAGTTTTGGACTTAAATTTGACCGATGTTCTGTAGCTTACAATAGAATTTGTTTGGTTTATACCAGAAATAGAAAAATGTGTTTTGGTTGTAGGCAACCTTAGAAGATTTAATAGGCGCTGGGAAATGAAATTACTTTCAGAGCCATTATCTAGAAGTGCACGAGCCTCGTGTTCGTTACCTGAGATGTCAAAGACGTTAATTTTTACAGTTGACAGCAAAGTAGTAGAGTTGTGCTCAAACGAAATGTTACGTGCTGTCAGTGCATTAGACCCTTCTGATGTACCTGGACTAGAGCAAGGTAAACTGCTGATGGTTTGATTACTGGTTTCAGTAAGCTTTTGTGAGTTACCTTGAAAGTGTAAAAGTGTGTGGTGTATTTTTCCACATTTACGACACCCGGAAGATTTGCATTCCTTAGTGAAATGACCACTACGAAGACAATTTATGCAAAGTCGCAAGCGTTTTGCTTCATTATGTCTTAATGACGTTTCTAATTTGAGAAAATCAGGACAAGTGTAAATTAGATGTTTTTGTTTGCATAAAGAACAGTTGGAAGAATTATTCGTTGACAAGAAATTCTTGGATTTGGGATTGCCTGTAGATGAAAATTTGGGACGAGATTTTTCTTCTTGATGATTAATAGATTCTAAGACTCTACATTTACCTTTTAAAAATTCAGTTAAGCTACTCAAAGTGGGTAATGTGTTCTTATCGTCTTTAATTGACAGTTCCCATTCTTTGTGTGTGGCATTGTCTAGTTTCGTGGTAATTAAATATATAATAAGGGCATCCCAAGATGTTGTGTCTAAGTCTAAGGACTCAAGAGAGCGTAAATGTCTTTGGAAACCATCAAGTAAAGTGCGTAGATCATGATGCGAATTTTTTGAAACGTTTGGTAGGTTAAATAATTTTTTAATGTGATTATTGACAAGAAGAGATTTGTTTTCGAATCTGTCTTTTAGTAACTCCCACGCAGTTTCATATGTTGCCTCAGAAATGTCCAGGTTACGTATTGTTTCTGCGGCAATACCTTGTAAAGATAATCTTAGATAGTGGAATTTCTGAATATTGGAAAGTTCTGTATTTGTATGAATGATAGAATTAAATGTATCCCTAAAGAACAACCAATTTTCATAGTCACCCTCAAAGGAGGGCAAGTTAATAGCGGGTAACCTAATATTAATAGATCTTTGTGAAGTATTTTCGGACGAAATTGTCGAATTTGAAGCTTGAGCAGCCTGACTACAGGGTTTTGAAAAATTGGTGTCAATAAAATCTCGCACAGCGCTAGTGATATCGAAAAACGGCGTTTCGAAAGACGACCTTTCAATACTATGGATAGTATCTGCGTTGGCAGTATAGTCCTCATCAGAGGCCTCAATAAGTGATTGAGCGTTGTCAAAATCGTCAAAAAGTTTCTCAATTCTATCAAGTCTAAGTTGTAAATCCCTAAAGTTAATTTGTTCTAAAGGTTTGTTTTTGATAGAATTAAAATACGTACTAAAACGGGTTACAGAACCTTTGATTGAAGAGCGTTTAGTTTTTGCTGTAGCGATGTCAGCCATAGTAACAATATAACTTATTCACAAAAGTAAAAATGTATGTATGTATATGCAAAAAACAATTAAAATCAATTATGTAATGTGTGTAAAAATGCTTTGCGAGTGAATAAAAAACTAAAAAAGATAATATTTCAACTTGTAATAATTTATAAATGTAAAATGAAAAAATTGAAATAAATTTAAGGACGCTACTATGTATTAATGTATAAATGAAAATATTGAAATCTCTAAATGTGTTAAAGGATTAAAATACCTGCTTCTAAAAATAAAAATTTCCACTGAATTAAATCAAATACAAATGTACCCTTTTAACGACCATAAAAGATAAAGTAGGTAAATAAAGGAAATGTGCACTAACCTTTGACGAGAGAATATACCTGCGTCTTCCTATGATAAACTGTGTGAACGGGACGATGCGTCGAAAATGAATTCAGCTTACATGGAATGAACAGCCAAAATAATCACTGGGTAATCCGGCTCGAAGGACCACTTATGTTGGGGTGTAGGTTGAATCTTATTGGAATTTCACGTAATAATACACAAAAACAAATCACTTAAACTAAAACTGTATTGAAGTAAAAAAGAATAGCACATTTAAAATATTTGTATACGATCAATGTAAAAATAGCGTCCTTGTCGTAATGGTGTTGTGTTGACTCGAGATGAGCGTGGACTGTAACTGCCTGTGTTTCCCTTCTCCTCTGGTCACCACCGGCATTTTCTACTGAGTGTCAATACATGTAACATATAGATTAAAGCATATACACAAAATTTCATGTACAATGAGTGAGCATACCTTTTCTCACATATCAAAATTCTAAGTTCATGGGAAAACCATTTAGAAAAAGTTGATGTTCTGTATCTCTTTAGAGGTATAAAGTAGAAAATTGCTAGTGAAAGAATTTCATAGAACATATTAGTTGGCACATTAATATCATTGTAAGTCAAGCCATCCTGCCAATTAATAGAGCCCAAAAAGTTATAAGTTCAGTGTAATTGCCATTTATAAAATCATAAAAAAAATTCCTCATAAGGTAGTCTTAACGAATTATATATATTTAAGATTGTTAAATAACATTCATAGGTAATATGACGTAGACTTTCCCTATCGCTGGAAAAAACTAAATGCAAAAATACATTTCTGTGATTTGATATAGAATTACATTGAAATATTTTTAAATAACCAAGTGTTTGAACAACATCCACAGCTGAATCTCCTCCTGGACAATGAACCACTACACCATACTCATCATTAGACCATAATGAGGTCCCATTGAGAAGTGTCCCCTGAGGAACACTGCTGAACAATATTTTCAACGGAGTGGCAGTGTTGGATATAAGACTTACGAGGCATTTAAGGAGAAATGTAAAGACACTTATAACAAATTGAGACCCATGAACCTGTCACGAAATTTAAAAACTGTTATTTACTGAATATTAGAACTTCACTTCACTTAATTTTTTACTTGTTCTACCGTTTCTATCACTCATATAAATATTAAAACCTATAGACTAATTATTACACTTATTGACTATCCATCATACTGTACAGCAGCCAAGATTTGAAGTTATGAAACAATGGTTTAACCAATGGTGTTGTGTACATGTGAAATTTTGATAATGAATCAGAAAGAAGAAAAATGTTAAAGATTTATGTGAGGAACATCTTAAATAAAATAATTTTTGATACAATTAAGGAGGCTAACGGGAAATGGCGCAGAAGAATAAACTAGGAACTAATGGTGATATATAAGAGACCCAAAATAACACAGAAAAGCAGTGCGCAGAGATTTAGATGGTTGGGACATGTTGGACCTGGTTGGGACAGAAGAAAAAAGAAGACTACGAAGGAAGAAGTGTTTTGATGGCGTGTGGAATGACATACAAGAAATGATAATAAAGGACTAAAGAGAAACAAGGACCGAAAAATGTAAAAGAAAGTCAGTGGCCTCTAAGGCCGATAGTGCTATTATATACATATATGACATTACATGACAAAAAATACCATATGTATTTAGCTCAGACATATTTAATACACAGATCATACACACAAATACAGAAAAAAATACTGGACAGAAAATGAGGCTTCTTATACAAAATTACCAAAAATATAACCGACAAGATTCACATAGAGGTTCTTGGTGAAACTTTATTTAAAATAACTTCCATTTACTTCTATTCCTAAAGTTTTTTTTAAGGATACTTTTTATAAAATTTCGTACCTTGTTTACATAATAACGGACGCAAAAGTTCATTAGTTAGGATCATCAGTTGCATCTTGACCAACAAGATTTTGGATCTAGTTCAGGGCTTAATACGTATTAAAGAGGCATGCCCGTTGCATCATAAACGCCCAGATAGATTAAGATATATTAATTATTGCATGATCATTACTCAGGATTACCTGCATTGTGTGTAATTAACTTTGCAACCCCTTCGGACGGTGAGAGAATAAGGGTTGCTAGTGAAAGACCAGGCACATGCTTCGTTTAGTTCCCATCGCTAAGTCTCAATTATTCTGAGTTATGTGGACGAGGTGGAGCCACGTATAACTTATAACTCCTAGTTAAAAGAGAACAACTGTTGCTGATATTTATTCGTGTTCTTAAGGTGGACATATGGAATAGCCTTACCATAAATATGACTCTGGACGACATACAAGACTGTTTAGTCTAATTTTATTCAAAATATATTGACAATAAATATTATACATAATACACTAATGGGAAAGGTTCTAGCCTAAATCAAATTGTAAAAGAAAATATTATTTTTGGGGACGAGAGTAACCGAATTTTGCTTTAATTATTATTACATATTTGTCTTAGAGAGGGTAGGTCTACCTAAAGGTTGTTTTGTTTTTAATGGGGTAAATATAAAATGTAGCGGTAAAATCATAGTCTATATTTGGGAGTTGCCTATGTTTAGTTATCGCTATATAGAAATAAACTACCTCGCAAAATTAACAAGACGATAATTTTATTTTAAGTAAAATTGAAAAGTATTAGAAAAACTTTATATTTCAATAATTTTGTTTTATTGTATGTTCAATAACAAACCATAAAATAAGAAACAAGTTGCAAAATATTGATTAATTTAAAAACAAATAAAAATTTCAAATTTTTTTATTGCTAAGTAAGATATTTTTAGAAATATGCTTTATTGTCACTGAAAATTTTACAATGTTATGGACAAACCATAATAACAAAATAAAATATAATAAAAAACACTATCCATTGAAAAATTTAAACAAATTGCAAATTGCATAATAAAACCTTACGAACTAATAAGTTTAAGTTACTATAAATATATATACAGTATTGCGTAACATAAACAGTACTGAAACTGAAACATAGGTGTCTCTTTGTACAGAGGGAGAAGTGTTTCTTGTGGAGCATTATTTTCGATCATACGGAATCGGCCGACGTAATAGTAAAAGTCTGCAATACGAGTGTGATCAATTCACACAACGGTTTAATAACGTTCTCCAAGTAATGCTGTAATTTTGAAGAGTTGTTGAAACACGGGTAATGTATTGTGCCATCGAAAAGAAAACTCAGGGCGTCCCAGGACAGTTAACAACAACGATAACCGTGAAAGTGTTTTTGAGCGAATCTTGAAAAATCTGAAACCCAGCCAGAGAAGAACAACGTTGCATCTTGCAGCTTCTTGCAAATCTGAGTGGTGCATTTCGGTGACTTACATACATCCAGTATTATCACGTAGAGTGGAATTTTCTTCTCTTCTTCTTCTTCAGCCTTCATTTATCCATTGTTGGACATAGGCCTCCTCCAATTGCTTCCAAGCTTCCCTATCTTTTGCAATTATCATCCACTGCTTTCCAGCTACAGCTGTTATATCGTCTATGCATCTCTTTGTGGGTCTTCCCACGCTACTTTCTGTTTCTCGAGGTCTCCAGAATGTCACTTTGTGAGACCATCTGTTGGTGTCTTGTCTTGCTACATGTGCTACTCATGGCCATCTTAATGTCGCTATTTTTCTCATGATGTCGGTTACTTTAGTTCTTCGACGTATTTTGGTGTTAGGAATTTTGTCTCTGAGGATTATATTTAACATGTCCCTCTCCATGGCCCGTTGAGTTACACTTAATTGTTCTGCCATTTTTCTTGTTATTGCCCTAGTTTCCAATTTATAAGTTGCAACTGGTAGTATACAAGTGTCATAGGTTTTTCGTTTTAAGTGTATTGGGATTTTTCTGTCTTTTAAAATGAAGCTCAACTTACCAAAAGCAGCCCATGATAATTGTGTCCTTCTTTTAATTTCTAGGGTTTAATTTTCCTTTTCGATATTGATGTTATCTATCGTGATGTTTTCTAGGCTGTTGCTTAATATCTTTGTTTTGTCGAGATTTATTTTTAATCCTATTTGAATCAATTTGTGATTTAAATCTTGTAGCAATGATTTTAGTTCATGGATATCTGTGCTTACTGTTACTATGTCGTCTGTGAAACGCAAATGGTTAAGATGTATTCCATCTATTTTTAATCTCTTTTCGGCCCAATTTAGTTTTTCAAAGACATTTTCTAATGCTAAAGTAAATAACTTGATTGAAATGGTGTTGCCCTGTCTCACATCTTTGCGAAGGTCTATTTTCATAGTTTCCAGTCATCATCTATTTTTACGTGAAAAGTAGCATTATCGTATATATTCTTAAGGAGGGCAGCATATCTTGAATCTACTCTGGCATCGTCCAATGTTGTTAAGAAAGCCCATTTGTTGATACTGTCGAATGGTTTGTGATAATCGACAAATGCCAGATATAGTGGTATGTTGTACTCTATTGTTTTTTCAATAACTGTTCGGATTGTTTGCAAGCGATCGATAGTGGTAAAACCCTTACGAAAGCTTGCTTGCTTAACTGGTTGGTATGCATCTAGCTTAGCTGTCAATCAATTTGTTATTATTCGGGTTAGTAGTTTGTAAAGGTGTGACAATAAGCTTATTGGTCGGCAGTTTTCTATATTTGCGGCGTCCCTTTTTTTATGGAGTATAATGACTTCCGCATTTTCCATGCTTTTGGTATTTGTCCTTCCAATAGGCATTAATTCAGTAATGCTCTCATTGCCTCTTCTAATGCAGAGTCTCCCATTTTTAGCATATCTGAAGTAATTTTATCTTCTTCTGGTGTTTTCCCATTTTTCATTTATTTTAGGGCGCTATACATTTCTGATGTTATTATTTCAGGGAGATCCTCTGAGCCCTCATTTAAGATATGTTTTGTTGGTATACCGGGGTTCGGAATAGCAGAAGTATACAGCTTCTCGTAAAATTTTTGGATTTCTCTAACGATCTTTGCCTTATGCGAGCACAATGTTCCACGGTCGTCTTTTATCTTTATGATTTTATTCCTGCCAGTGGATTTACATTTTTTAGTACCTTCATGTTCTTATTGTTCTCTATGGTTTCAAGAATCTGGTTTGTTCTATAAGCTCTGAGGTCTTTTCGAATATTTTTCTTAACACTTCTGTTGAGCGCTTTATAGTCTATTGGGTTATATCTGTTCGTTCTTCTTCTTTTCTCTATCTGTTCTAGAGTCTCGGTTTTAGTTTAGCTTCTTTTTGTTTTCTTCTTCTGCAACAAAAGTTTCTTAGTGACTGTTTGTATGTCTTTAGTTATTTTCTCAGCTAGTTCATCTATATCCTTGTGCTCAAAGGTATTTGCTACTAGATTCCGTGCTAATTTCTCTTGGTATTTCTCTTTATTACTGGCTAGGATGTCTGCCTACGGTAAAGGGTTTATTGTTAATAGTTTTCGTCTTTCTCTCTTTACGTTAATACGTATATCGGCACGCACTAGTCTATGGTCACTGCCGGTGTTAAATTTGTTCAGCACCTCGATGTTTTTACATATTGATCTATCACTTTAAAGGACAAAATCTATTTCATTCTTAACCTGGCCGTCAGGGCTACGCCATGTCTTTGTATTTGTTTTTTATAGAACGTGTTCAGGCAAAACATTTTTTCGGTGTATACGTAATTTGCTAATCTCTCTCCTCTGGTGTTTCTGTTGCCTAGATCAAAATTTCCTATGTAGTCTGAGTCGCCCTTCGCCGCCCTATTTTTGAATTGAAATCTCTGGTGATGATAACATGGTGTGTTTTTTCTAGTTCTTTAGCTTGCATTATATCTTCGTATAGTTGTTCTATTGACTCGTCATCCGCAGTGGAAGTTGGAGCATAGCAGTGTATTATCTGTAAGCTATATCGTTTATTCAGTATTAATACAAGATATATCACTATTTCCGACACTGCTGAGTATTTCATAATCTGGTGTTCTATTCTTCGGTTGACTATGAAAGCCACTTCTTCTTGGCCGTGGTTATCTTCTGAATTATATTGGTATGAGTGTGCCCAGATTTTAGAGTGGTATTTTTCTCTCCTTGAAGTCTCGTTTTACATAAGCTTAGAACATCCCATTTAATAGCCCCTAGTTCCTCCTCTAATTCCTCTAGATGGTCGTTCGTTCTCATGGTTCTAATGTTGTATGTAGCAATTTTAAATTTTTGAGAATACATTTGTTTTTTATTTTCATGTATTTTCGATCTTCTGCCTCCACCAAAATCCGTGAGGCAGTCCATATTGGAGTGGGATTTTGAGTTATAAACTCTACCCATCTGGGGTACTATATTTTTAAATCTCGATTTATGCATGAATATATTGAAGGGAAAATGGCAATTAAACGCCAGGCTTGCCGCCATCCCTAAAATCACGGGACTGCCACTTTCGCCATCCACACCGTACCGATGGTTTGCCTCTCCGCCGTGGTCTACCGTTGTGGTCTTCATCAGTAACCCTTGACAAGGGACCCTAGTAGAGTGGAATATTGTGCCAGAATTCTTGCATTACATATGAAAATTCTGAATTTTTGAAAAATGTATGGTTTTAAGATGAAGCAAATCTTCATTTGTCAGGCCATGTAATTCGTCGCACAAATCGATTTCTAGGCTTTGCCAGGCCAGCTGAAGTACAAGAAGTTCCTTTACATAGCGCAAAAGTGAATGTCTGGTGTACAGTTTCGGGACACGGAATTATTGGTCCATACTTTATCGAAGAAAATGTAGGCAAGTCACACTTAATTAACAGAGGTACATACAAATTAAACACGCTTTATGTCTGATCTATGTCAATTTTGTCGAGCACGTAATTTGGTACTTCGATGCCAATTTTTCCAGCAGGATGGGACAACTTGCCTTACTGCTGTCGCAGTTCGTCAATTTCTTCAGGGACATTTTCCAAACAAATTCATTTCACGGTTTACTGACTTCTCCTATCCTGCACATTCTCAAGACTTAACATCTCCAGTATCTCCATTTCCTTATTTCATAACATTATCAGAAATCTGGAATATCGGTATGAAGTCTGTCTTGAGAGAGGAGGAGCTCCTTTAGAACATGTTATAAAGTGTCAATAATATGTATTTTTTAAAACAATAAAATAATTACAAGTTCAGTACTGTTTATTTTGGGCTATATACTATATAATATATATATATATAATGATATGATGATGACGGCGTACATCAATAGTGAGAATATTGAGACAATATAAACACTTATGATAGATGTTGTTTTAGTAATTCTTGTAAGAGAATTAACGTGCATTGTAAACCGACACGTTCGAATATATTGACCAAAGATAATTGGGTAGCACAAGCAACAGCATAATTAATATTCAAGTCACCGCTTAGAATTTTTCTGCATTTATTGGGAAGGTCGTCTAACAATTTAGCATTATAAATTAACCTTTCAAAAACAGTTGCAATTTTTTGTCACTCACCTCTCCGACTATTACGTGATGCTATTACATATTTGGTTTCCTGGTGACAAACTACTCAACTTAAACCCTATCACCACGGGAAGGCTTAAAAGCACGATCAGGTAAAGACATTCAAAATTAGATAAGTATTAAGTTTTGAAAATTTGTAAGCTAAAATTGTAGGTATTCGAAACTGTTAAATTACAATAACCTTTATAAAAACAATCTGTAAACTTAAATTAGTATCTATTTTAGCATTTGTAGCATTTCAATTTAGCTGTCAGCTTTTTAAAAGTAAGTAACCATTTTGTCAGCTTTTTAAACTGACCTATGTAATTACTTTAAAAATGCATGGCAACACAAATAGAAAACATTGTGATATGAGAACTTAGTGTTTTTATATATTAATACAAAATCACTACAAATTTGATGCAAAAATAATATTTGTTAAAAAAAAGGTAAAATGTGATACACTGTTTCAATTAACAGTGAGTTAATGTTGCGGACGAAGATAATACCGTTAACTTTTTGGAGTGAAAATATAAATAAAAACTAAAAGGGTAACGCTGTATATGTCATTTTCAATGCCCTTTGAGCGCGAGTTAACGAGTTAAAATTTTGCATCGCATATTGCAAAAGCACTTTTCCACAGACCATAAAATAGAATAGCACATAGTCGTGATATTTTATTTATCCTGTACGCTGCATGTGTAAACCAATGACCCGAAAATACGTGTTTAGGAAGCAAGCACAAGCGCGTAGTTCACTCAATTAACAAATAAAGCTGTATAAAACATGTCAGTCACAAACAGTTCGGCGGATAATAAAATATTGATTTATTAGTCCTAAGCTGGAAAAGAACTATCTCACATATTACACACTGGAGCCCCAATCGCCGATATAAAAACACGGAATGGACGGAAACCCATCACCGCAACACACCACCCTCCTAAGTGCTCATCTTTGGCCTGCCAGTCGCCACTTTGATGGCCCTGTATCCTAAGACAATCGACGCTTGATAATATTATTAAGGGGTGGCAATATTACCGGTCAATGGCCACCAAGATCGGTATGGGGTTGATCCATCACCCATCACCCTTCGCACCCTCGCCATTAATCTATATCGATGCAACAATGTGTCGACATTCTCTCGACAGACCACCAGGGTGACTAACAATTGTACACAATCAGGTAATGTTTCTCTGTACGTGCTTACAGGAAATACACCACTTCTCTTACACAATATCAATTCAAACGTATTGATTGATAATTGAAATAAAATTTGTTACAGCACATATATCAAAAATATTTTCCAATTTTCAAGTAATAATATACATAATATACATATTATATATATATATATATATATATATATATATATATATATATATATATATATATATATATATATATATATATATTGGAACAAGGAGTTTTATCATCAATTTCAATATTAAAAATATCGACCGAAGTATATCGGTCAGATCAGGGTTGTCCAACTGGCGGTCCCGCGAGGCTATTTGTTGTGGCCCACGTAAGATTTTCGAAAAGCATGTATTTTCTTAAATGCTGCCACTGTGAAAAAAATTTTTTAATTTATTTTATATTTTATGGTTTAGCAGTGTTTTTACATCACAAGTACTGTACCGTGTGCCGCTTCGCGGACGTGTAACGAACACAATCGTCCTCCACCACTGTGAGAAGTGCAATGATTATCTATTACGTTGCTAATGAACAGTGAACTTGATTAATTCTTTGTCTTGATTCCTCTTATACAATAATGAGTGTAAAACCAGTAAAACGGAAAATTGATAGTGAGAACAGAATTTTTTTACAAATTTACAGAATTTACTCAAAATATTAAGTTTTCGTCCTGCATTTCACAAATTGAACAAGTTATTGATGAATTCAATACAAGATTTGAAGAAATTGAAAGTCTCAAAAGCAGTGTATTACTTTATAATAACCCTCTTGGAGCAACCATTGACGATTAACCACCCAACTTACAGCTTGAGTTATGTGATTTTCAAGCAGACATGTTCCTAATCACCAGACAAGAAAGGGATCTGAGTTTTTCAAATTACTGTCAAAGGAGAAATTCCCAAACCTTCGAGATTTTGGACTGAAAATGACGTCAATGTTCGAAGCACATATACATGTGAAAGTGCCCTTTCCTCCATGAAATACATAAAAAATAAAAACAGAAGCAACCTTACCGATTCTTCCTTACGTCATCTTATGAGAGTGTCTACAACTGAACTGGAGGTGGACATTTCTTCATTGGTGGATAAAGCCGATCGACCACAGTCCTCACACTAATTGGATACATCTTTTTCGTTGCTTTTGTAATGTTTGTCTTGATTATTGAAAAGTGTTATCAATAAATTTTCCGTTTATCAAAAAAATGTAGTTGTTGAGCATTAAAAGAAATAATACTCTTTTTTGTTTTAATTATTTTTATACCTCACTTTATTTTGTTATTACTTGTAACAAAATTATTATATGGCCCGCGACAACATCAAAGGATTTAGTTTTGGCCCTTGAGGCATTGCAAGTTGAACGCCCCTGGGTCAGATGAAGTTGAACAAAATTGTAACAAAACGATGACATCCCAACGCACGTTTGTCTTATTAAGAGCAATTAAACTAAACTATGCTAAGAACTAAATTTCTATTTTTGAAAATTTTGTTTTAAAAAACTTTATTTCACAATAATATACTACCCTACAGGCCTTAGCTGTAGCTTAGAGGTCCCTGGCTTTGATAGTATTGACTAGTTTCTTTCACTGTTTTTAGGTCCTTTTGTTCTCTCCAGTCCCTACCATTTCCAGTCTTCAGTCCAGACGGCATCAAAACACTTTCTTGACTTTCTCTCCTGCTTGGAGGTTTATTTCCTTTGGCAATCGTAAAACATGTCCCAACCATCAAACTCTCTTTGATGGTTGGATTTGATCGATGGATTCTAAACTGATTCATAGGACTTCCTTCTATCGTGACTTTATTGATCGTATTAGTTAGCGTCATTTTAAATAATCGCATCAGTTCCTCTAGTATTCTTAGTGATCCCATTGCTTTGTATAGTCCGTTTTATGGAGTCGAAGGCCTGTTAAAATCTATAAGGAGGATATGCAAACCCATCTTTTGTTCATAACTGGTGTTTTGTAATAATTTAGCATAAAAATTTGGTCGGATCTTGTTCTTCCCAGTCTGAAGACTGATATTCTCCTATTATCTCTGTTTTCTAGGTTATTATTCTACTTCTTTTAATTTTTGCTAACACTTTATCTACTATTTTTCATAGTGTGATTCTTCTACTATTTTCACAGCCAGCTTTATAACATTTCTTGTGATTTGGACAGATAAGTGCTGTGTTAAACGATTTTAATTACTTTTGTCACATTTATGTAGAAGAGCTATTTGTCAATATTGTATAAAATGCATAAACAGGGTCATTCAAAGTCAAATCTTATTTTATTGGCTGAAACAATATCTAAGAGAATGAATTTACTTGAACTAGTTCATAAAGTGAAATAAACCCATAAAAAGGTGAAATGTATGTATTGAGGTATGTATAAGAATAACCTGAACTCATTGACTACAGAAGGACTAAGATGGTCCTTAAAATTGGAGAAAGGCTATACACATGGTTTGTGTTTTTCTGGCCAGATTTTATCGATGACAGCAAGAGCAATGATGATAAATCTGTGAAAGTATCGACGAGAAAATGTGTATGCTGACAACAGACAATTGTCATATAACAATCCTCCTCCTTATTCTTTAAGTCCTTGTCAGGGCGTGGTGACACTATAAATATTATTATTCCGATCTTGTTTCATATGGACGGCTTCATGTAGGGATTTTTCCGCCAAAGTCTTCATTTGGTCTGCCCATCGTGTATCTTCCTCTTAGTCTTCGGCCTTTTACCTTTCCTTATATTACCAATAGTTATAGGGTCCCCGTTTTTCTAGCTATCTGCCGAAGTAATTCAGTTCTTTATTTGAATCTCTTCCAGGATTGACAGCTAAATTCTGTTCCATCCAGAACACGCCTAGAATTTTTCTATAGACCCACATTTCAGCTGCGTATGTATCAATGAGAAAAATAAGGAATAAATAATTGGCTAACCTGAACTTAGTATTCCTTTTTATGGTTCGGTCTTTTCATATTTTAATCAATTTAGCTGTTGCGGTTTGGGCCACTGGTAGCCTACGCTTGATTTCTAAGGAGCAATCGCCATTGTTGGTTTTCATTAAAGGCAAAATCATTTTTATTCACATGGGTTTCAGTTTCTTGTAATATTTTATAGATTTACATAGGTAACTTTATTTTATTATACCTTTTTTTGCATACCAACAATTGTAATAAACGCTTGTTCACTTTCCAATACATTATGTTTTACATCTTCTAACATCTGTTTTATTAGATTCACTGTCATAAATGCCACTAATTTTATTATTTTTATTTATAACAGTTGACATAATTAGTGGTGTATGTATTATCTAGTTTTTTGTTGTTCTTTCTCTTGAGCATTAACATCAACTTTGCCCACCTGCGTTAGATTTACCCTTCTAGCATCAGCGCTATGAGTCCTGTATCTGCAAAATTCCAGTGAAGGAAAACGTACCTTGTACCCACAAGCTACAATTACTATGTGGGTGTCTTTCCATCGATTTCTGATATAAATCTTTATTCAAACAAGTATCAGTCTTATTTGTAGCACTTGTAGCAATTGTAGCATTAGTAGCAAATATTCCTTTACTTAGAATGTGTATCTACGTAGTTGATGATAGCTGTTCATATATTAGGGTCTCTTCTCCAACGATTAAGTTCTGGTGACTCACCATAATGTGATTTATGCATGATTGATCTGACATAGAAGGCTTAGCTCTAACAAAATCATTCTTTTTTTAGTGTATAGTATAGAAAACAACCGTTTATATACTTACAAGTGTAAGTATAATACTGTTCGCGAACTTTCACAGCCGTAAGTCTCTAAAACGAAATTTTCCCATTCGGACCATGCTCCATGCACGGTTTATTTACACAAAGTTAAGCTGTACCATTTTATATCCTTATGCTCCAGAAAAAAAGCAATATTTGTATTTTAGCTTCACCTGTTGTTATTGTTATCTGTTGCACTCATTTTTAAATTCCATATCCATTCTCCAGCGTTTTCTTTAACTTGAAATTTATTTAAAACAAACTGGCTTTAAATTCGGGAGATATTCAACGTCCTGTTCTCTTTGTCTCCAGTGTAAAAGTTAACCAATTAATTTTATCCGGAGCATTTATCGGTGTATTATCCTGTACTAATGTCTCTAAATAACAGTAGTTTTTAACAACACAATTAGAATCTTCATCTAAATACAAAGAAGCAATATCAGGAGTTAATGTAATAGTGATATTCCTATACTGACTTTTGTTAAAGTTTTACTGGTCTTTTTAACAATACTAGTGTCAAATAACTCTTTATGTTGTTTTAAATTTTATATTATTGTTCAATGATGACAGAACACAAAAACCACCAAAACAGGGAGACCATTTGTATGGCCCAAGTATTTTGAAAGCTGAAATTGTACACGCTATCAAACTATTAAAAAGTAACAAAACCTCAGGACCAGATGATATGTACGCAGAAACAATCAAGTTACTTAATGAAGAAAACCTAGACATTATTGTCAAGCTCTTTAACGACATCTAGGATACGGGCCAGATTCCAAAAGATTGGCTTCAATCTACATTTATCGCCCTACCAAAAACACCACGTGCGAACTTTTGCAAGGACCACCGACTAATAAGTCTAATGAGTCACTTTTCAAAACTTTTCCTGAGAATAGTTCACACTAGATTGTTTAAGACATGTGAAGAGGTCAGTGGATAGAGTCAGTTTGGTTTCAAAAATGGACTTGGCACGAGAGAAGCGATCTTTAGTATGCAAACATTAATACAGAATTGTTTAGATCAAAGAAAGGATGTTTTTGTCTGTTTCATTGATTACGAGAAAGCATTCGATAATGTAAAACACGAATTGATGATAAAATACCTACAAGAGTTGGGATTGGATGCCAAGGATATAAGAATGATCGCCAATCTGTATTGGAACCAGACAGCAACAGTACGTCTTCAAAATTTTAACGAAACAGAAGATTTCTCCATTAAAAAAGGAGTAAGGCCAGGTTGTATACTGTCTCCAATGCTGTTCAATTTATACGTAGAAAAAGCCTTCGCAGAAGCAGTGTCAGACTCTAATAAAGGTATTAAAGTTAACGGCATATTTATTAATAACATCAGGTATGCCGATGATACAGCCATAGTGACCATATGAACATCGAAGATCTTCAATGCCTTTTAAATGATCTAACTCTTGCAAGTGAAGCTCGGGATTTGAAAATAAATATCAAGAAGACAAAAACAATGATTATAAGTAGAAATGATTACCCCAACGCAAAGATATATGTCTCTGGAGAAGAAATCGAACAGGTCAGGTAATTCAAATACTTGGGTTGTTTGCTGAACGAGGGTTGGGACCCCGAGAATGAAATAAAGAGCAGAGTTGAACAAGCCAGAAATGCTTTTTTGAGGCTTCGTAAGTTTCTGACTGATCGCAAATTGGACTTCAACCTCCGATACAAGATGCTTAAGTGTTACGTGTGGCCTGTTCTCCTATACGAAATGGAAGCATGGACGTTACGAGGAGAAAGATACACTTTTCAGCAACTGATACTCGAAGGGAAGATAGAAGGTAGAAGAGGTCTGGGATGTAAAAAAATGTCATGGCTGCGCAATATTCGATAATGGACAGGAATCCACAGCTATGAAATGCTTCGCAATGCTGCTAAAAACAGAATTATTTAATACTGAATATTTAACATCTTACCTGACAAGACAATGTACGGTGGACGCCTACGCAGAAATGCACGGCACCTTAAGAAGAAAAATAAATTTTATATGTTTATTGGAAACAAAGAAGTAATATCATCTAATTATAAATCTAATTATTGTTTGTTTAACTACTTTTAAGTTGTTTTTTCATAATATTCCAAATGCACCCGTGCCTGCTATGTGATGATAGAATAATAGACATGACTTCGTTATAATACCTCGTTTAGGCGAGGCGCCTCATCGACATCTGTCTGCGAATGTAGTTGTTGTGATTGCAGCAAGGAGAGTTAGGTAGTTAGGAGAGTTAAGTTTCGCAGCAGAGTTTTGTGTTGAGTGCTGCCGAATTTACTTGAGAAAGATCCTAGGAGTCTAGGCCTCTTTCTCTTTCTTTAGAGTGAGGTTTAGTTAGGTGTCCCAATTGAGGTTCCTCTGAAATTAAATACCCAAATAAGACACTGACCTTTAAAATGGAAGTCTATCTCCGTAGAGCTCTACCTGGTTCCCCTTATCTTTATACCGGGCGGTGCCCGGATATCTGAAGAGGATGGCTTGTGTTTTTGTTGGATTATTGGATTTAAAGTAACTCTCCATTGGTTGCATCATTTAACGATTTTGTCGAGTTGGGCCTGAGGTTTGTCAAATAAAATAACAACTAAGGAAAGTAGTAAAGTATCGTCGGCAAAAAGTAGGATACTTTCGGAGTAATCTGTTAAACGAGGGAGGTCGCTGTTATAGACTGTGTAAAGGATGGGTTCTACAATTGAGCTTGGGACTCTCCAGCTTGTGGAGTGAATGGGGTGAAGAATTAATCGGTGATTTTAACTCAGATGGTCCGATTGAAGAAATAGGAGTGTATTTTTTTTAGAAATGTGGTTGGCAGTCCAGAAAGGTGGAGTTTTTCGATCAAGCCTGCGAGCCAGATTCTATCAAAAGCTTTTTGGACGTCTAGTAATACGCCGATAGCTACTTCGCCTTTTCGTTGATTGTGCGTGAATGAAGGTTGCTGCTTCTGTCAATACATTTGAAAAGGATGTTCAGCTCTGTATCCAAATTGAAATTTTGGGATGATGCTTGTTAAGCATCCTTTCGCAGACTTTACCTAGAATGTTAAGAATAGAAATTGGTCTATATGATTTAGTGCTGGTTAGAGGTTGCTCTGGTTTGGGAATCATAATTGTACTGTCTACTTTTCAGGTACTTGGAAAGTAATTCAGTAAGACGTATGTATTGTCAAAGTTAGTAAGCAACAGGATTATACTCTCTGGAAGTTTTTTGAGGCTATCTCCCGTGTATACCATCTGGGCCAGAAGATATGTTTTTACCGTAGTTACACATCTGTCTGACGGTGTCCTCCAGCGCAGGGGACATAATAGCATGTTTGATATTATATATAGTTCTTATGAAAGTTATATGTACATACCTTAAATAAGATTGGCTATAAAAGTCTTTTAATTCAAATCTGTTCAAGCACTAACAGATGTAAGAAATGGTTACTAAATTAAATTGTAGTTAAAATTACAAAACTTTTCAAGTTTCAGGTGTCAATTATTTGGTTCAGGTTATTTTTCTTCTATTTCTTTGTAAACTTGTTATAATATTTTACATTTAGTTTTACCCACTTACAAATGTTTTAATTTTTACATATCTCAAAATCTCCACATACTCACCGAGGACTCCTTTTTTATCGAGACGCCACAACAGAGCCTCTTAACGAACTCTATTATATAATTTCTCAAAATCAATGAATACAATAAATTATAAATGAACAATAATTAAATTATTATATTGTGAAATCACATTTGTTTGTGTGTTAATATAAAGAATATTGTTAATTAATGTTCGATAAAATATTGAAGAATACAGCGATTTAAATTGAAAAATGTTTCATGGTTTTTCACGAAAATTGAAATAAACCAACCAAACATATTTTAAGAATGCACCAAATACTCTTTTTCTGAATTATATCTGATGTTATAACTTGGGAGCAAAATAAAAAAGGGAGCATTAGTTGAGAAATGAATTTTGGAGTCGAAAATGTTCAGCGGTGTGACAAAAATTGGCTATTCACTCATCACGCAACCACCCCAAATTACCCCATTATAGTCAGTTAGTAATTTTGCGAGAAAACCAGATTGCATCGTTATACCCTTTAGAATGGAAAAATTATAAAAAACCGTTCCCAACAAAGACGATCATAACAATTTAGGAAACAATTTGTAACTAAGGGCGCGTAGGGTGAAACGTAAAACCTTAGGGCATAGAGCCAATGCCAATAGGGCGCTTTGGCACGTCTTTATGTCGCCAAGTTTGACCCCTGGGAAAGAAGCCTCAGGTGGCTATGAAACGATACGTCGCATATTCCCTCAACGATGCTATCAGATTTACTAATTTCGTTGAATTTATTAAATAGAAAGTTGAGACGCGCCAATTTGGAACAAATTATACAACTTCATTAAGACGTTTATAACATTAAATGTTCTGTTTCTCTATTCAGGGTAATATTATATATATAAAAAAAACATTTAAATAAAAGATAAATCTGTAATATCTTAATATAATAAAATATAGTTAAACTAACCGTCAGTAACAAATAAACCCTAAACGCTAATTTCACTGAGTGTACTGTGATTACTAACCCTTTATATAGGGTCACATCAGTAAGTCTCTTAACTTAACTTCTCCGACAGCTGAGTAGCGTTAATAAAAGTTCTAATAAATGTATTTGTTTTAATACCTGAATAACGATCATTGACGTTGAAGATCTTTATATATATTGAATGTTATATTTATGTTACACCTTGGTTGTATATATTATGACAAACTATTTTATATTTGTTTATGTCTTCTTTACTCAATAATTTGACATATGGGTGTCATAAACTGTAATTATCAACAAATAAAATAAATATACTTTAATATTGAAATTTTAATATTGAAATTTGAACTAAAAACTGCTATTGCATTATTTGAAGAATGCATTATAAAAAAATATGCAATATGAACAGAATTTCCTAAATATTCGTCATTGTAACAAACAAAAGATCTGTTCCTACAAACAGTCAAACTAATCAGAAATCGTAGACAAACAGTTGGTCATTGATGGAACATTATTACAGTCATCAGTGTCTTCTTCTTTATCGTGTCTGGACATGTCATTCATAAAATTTCGGCCCAGTGTAGAAAGGGTATATCGATGAGGGCAGTTTCTGCATCTAAGAAAAAGTTCCATATTCTGTATTTCTCCACAGTCACACATCACATCATCTTGGTCTACTTTTCGCCATTTTGCCATGTTTGATTTTACTGTAGCGACAACCGTTCTTATCCTATTCATAGTCTTCCACGTTTTAAAGTCTAGGGACTGGCCGGTCCCTAGGGAAGAGGAAAATACTGCACTGCACCAAAGAAGCTTTTCCTAGATTTTAGTCGCTTTCGTGGTGTTCGAGCTTTGTATAGGGCATGCCGCTCGTCCGCGATCTGTTTAACTTTCTCTATGTGCTCTGCAATGCCTCTGTGTGTTGAGGGTTCTGCAAAACCCGCTGCTTTATATAGATTTGAAAGTGGCGTTGGTTTCATGCAGCCCGTTACTATCCTTCATGTCTCATTTAGCGCAGTATCAACTTGTTTTGTGTGAGCAGATCTGCCCCAAAAGGGGATGCATATTCAACAGTTGAGAAACACAGTGCCTGTGCCGTTGTTCTTAAAAAGCCAGGAGGTGCGCCTTATTTACTTCCCGTTAGCTTTCTGAGTATGCTGTTCCTAGTTGTTACTTTCTCTCTCGTTTTTATGCAATGTTGTCTGTTGGTGAGTTACCGGTCCAGAGTTACTCCAAGATATATAGGTTGGTTTGTGTGTTCTAATGTATTACCATTCCACACAATTTTGAGTTTTCGCTTGGCTTCCTTTGCGCGAAGGTGGAAAGCACAGACTTGGGTTTTAGAAGGATTGGGTCTCAGAGAATTCTGCGGGTAGTACGCTGTCATTATTTTTAAGGCAGTTTCGAGTTTCTCCTCCACCTCTTCAAAACTATTTCCTTGGTGCTAAAACACTTCTTGTGGGAGGCCGTTTTTTTGAACTCTTCCACCTACTTACTTTACCCTCCAGTATAACGAAAAAACGTCTATTTTGCAGTAAGGAATATACGACCTTTCCCAGATGGTGGTCATTGAGAGTGTCGTATAATTTGCGGAGCAATGTTTTGTGCCTTACTGTGTCATAGGCTGCTGTCAGATCTACAAAAGCAGCCCTGTTATAAGTTTTTTTCAAACCCCTTTTCAATGTGTTCTGTTAATGTAAGGACGTGACCGGTGCAAGATTTGCCGGGCCTGAATCCTCCTTGTTGTGTGATGAGGTGCTTGTCGATATTTTTTTCTGTTCTGGCCAGTATGAGTTTCTCGTATAGTTTAAGAAAGTGACACAATAGCGAAATAGGTCTGTAGCTACTGGGGTTTTCTGGGTCCTTTCCTGGTTTTACCAAGGCTATTACTTTAGATTTCGTCCATGATTTTGGAATTTGCGGTTTTGCAGCACATGTTATAAAATTGCAAGATCCAGTTTTTTGCTCCTTGGCCAAGATGCTTTATTTGTCATTGCATATATCATCTACCCTGCATTCTTCCGCTTTTAACCTGTTCATAACGTTGTGGAGTTCTTTTAGTGTAAAAGGAGTTCCTAGGTGGTTTGTCTCCGAATCCAATCTTCTCCTAGTGTTTGGGTCCTTATATCGGTTAGTAGTTCTTCCATTCGTAAGGAGTTGAGCAGCGACTTGGTTTGCTGCAACCTTGCAAGGTGGTTTATGTTCTTTAGGAGCAACGCTGAGTTCTTTTACAAGGTTCCATGCTATTTTGCTACTATGTGTCATGTCCATTTTTTTCAGGGTCTCAATCCACTTTTCCTGTCTGGCTTGACTTAGCTGTTGGAGTAGTACTGCTCCGCAGTCAACCGTTTCTTGGCTAAAAGGGTCAGTGGAATAGAGGGTTTCGTATGTTCTCATTGGTTCCTTGGACTCACTGGACATCCCGGGAACATATTGTTGTCTATATCCTCTAGGGATAGTTATTTACAATATCAATTATATCAACTATACCTTATATATATATATAATATATATATAATATATATATAAATATATATATATTATATATAGGTATATATTATCATTAATCTATTGTGATTTACACATGTTTTATAATTGAACGACAGCGCTAAAATTATGAATTAAAATTAAATACGTAACAAAAATAATCAAGATATAAAACCAAAAAAAAATTTCAATCCGAAAATTTCTTGGTTTTTGAAACCAACATTTCGATTTTGGCCTAAATCTGTGACCTCTACAATAATTTTCAAAGCAAAGCAGGCGATGAATGGAGTTACATGGGGATTCTAAATTTTGCATTCCACAACATATCAATTCATCTAGGCCAGCAATTACTTTTCGTGAACTGGTTTCTTATACTCAAAACGAGTGAATAAAGATACAGAAATACTGTTAACGATTTGATTTCAGTATGGTGTCCAACGTATTTCGTCCTTTCAGGACTCTTTAAAGCGACTGTGAAGAAGTCCTAAACGTGAAATCAAATCTTTTCCGTCAAAAGATGGACCTAATAATAAAATAACTGCATACAGACATCACGGCGTCATCTAAGAATAAAATCAAAAAGTAGGAATTCAAAGATTTGATATTTTTCGTAACCAAAATTCAGATTAATGCCTAAACCTGTGCCTTCTACAATATTCAAAACAAAACAGACGATGAATGGAGCGACTAATGGAGTTTTATTTCGTAATCACTATGAACATTGGTTATATCTTCTTTCTCATAGACTGCTTCAAATCCTGTTTCTTTTCGAGTCTCCTTTATCTGATTGTATGTTTCTGTGATACTAGCATATCTAAGTCCTATTATTTTTTGGTTCAACGTTATTCGTTTTTTTTATTGATTGTTTCTCCGTTTAATAGTGTTTTGTTATGATACTTTAATTATAAAAAAATCTATACATTTTTATTTCATCTAGAATAACAAGTTTTTGTCTGTTTTAATATTATCGAAATCGTAACTCATAATTAAAAAGCATTCATCGTATAGAAAATCCTCTATCGTGCAATCAAGAAATAAATAAATGATATCTGAGCAATTATTACGATAATTTATGTATTGATAAAATGGAAAATAATGATCCATTGTTTTATTAATTCATTTTGTTAATACACAATTAATTGAACTAAAAGATTTATTTTTAGAAACATGCCCATATCCCTTCTTGTTTTATCTGATTAGTGCGTATTGTACCGGGAAGTTGTGTCCCTTGTCATGAGTAACAAAAACACTCCGTTAAAACATAACAACTTGCCAGATTGGTAATTAATAGCGGCATGCCATGTGAAACCAACGTTGCCACACTTTTAACCTTCTGGCAAAAATATATCTTCTTCGAGATTGGAAATTATTGTAGATATTTTGACCTGATTTTTCACTGATCTAAAGAGTTTCATCTATAATGCAACCAAACTCCTCTCAAATATCGCATTCGTGATGTTCGTTGAAGGCCCGGATTTATTCTTCCTTCGATTTTGCCTTGCATTTAAAGATTTTTTTATATTATAACATGAGTCAAATATGAGGTTTTTTAGTCTTTAAAACTTTTTGTTTTGTTTTCTTCCGGGCATTAGGTCTATATTTTTTCACTCCAATAGCACATCTTACTTTTAGTATATAACGGTAGTACCACATTACAAAACTTCCAATATTTTTTATACAATTTTGATTGGGAGGTCCAATTGGACCATTTCTATTAGACCTTCTTAATTTCTTTATAGGTTTAAGACTATGTCGTCTTTGGTTTCCTTCGTATTGGGTAGCTATGTTATTACTGCATCTTTTTTCTTGGACCATTCTATGTTTCTTCGGACTTTTAGTGCTTTATCTCCTTCTGCTTTTATAGGTCGTTTATGTTCTCCACGTTACAATGTTTCCTGACATCTCTATTACGTTGTCTTTTCCATGGATATATTTCATGTCAGATCTAGTTGGTGCAGTATACATCATAACCGACCTCACTTCTTCTTTAAGTGCCGACTTCGTTTTGAAGGTTGGGGTTAAAGGGGACTAAAATTTTGTCTATACAAATGTTACCAAACGAATGATGACTTTGTTGGTCGCTATACGAAATAGCTGTGTTGAGGTCTTTCTATACCATGCTCTCAGGTTAGCAAGCCAGGATATTCTTCTTCTTCCTGGGGCCATTTTTCCTTCAATTTACTTTGTTAAATGCACTGAAGTAGCTCATATCTGCCTTGATTTCTCATTATATGGCCCAAGTACTGCAGCTTATATGGCCCTTCACGATGTTGACCAAATCCGCAGTTGTGTTCATCTCCGCAGTCCTCACAGTACTTCTTCATTGGTGACTTTGTCTGTCCATGATATCTTCAAGATCCTTCTGTAGCTTAAAAGCCTGAAGTTTTAATAGAGTTTCCGCCTTCAATGTCCACGTTTCTACTCCGTACAGAAGCACTGAGTACACATAACATTTAGGAGCCTTATTTTTGTTTCTAGGGTGAGGTCATGGCTCTTGAACACAGAACTCATAGTCAAGAATGCACTCTTTGCCTTTCCGATGCTACAATTAATCTCTTGGGTATTGTCCCACGACTCATTGATTATAGTTCCCAAGTAGTTATATTGTGAGACTCATTCAATTCTCAATATGATATATGAGCCGTTTTATCTTATACTAAGTCTTGTGGTAATATCTGCATTTTCGGTATCAGTAAAATGCCAATTATTCAGATTTGTCTCCTTGTCCATCATAGTAACAAGACTGTTATGCAAAAATAGATCAAAGACATCTATTGGTTTTTGTCCTGCGTATATTCTGTAATATTAGTGTTTATTTTTAAATTATTGGTAAGAACCGGTAATGTTTTGAAACTACCACCTGTGATAACCACCTTCACTGTAAATTGCTTGAACTCCAAGCATCTCGTATAACGAAGAAGTGCTGCTTCATTGTAAGTTCTGTATATAATATATACTTTATATAATAATTTTTTATATAATTATAACATCCTTAATGATTTCATCAATGGGAGAGGAATGACTTGGTCCTAAATCGTCATCTTGCTTGCTGTTTTCTTTTACTTCTTACTGGTTGAATATTAGCCCATTTAGACGCACAATACATTAGAATTGCACAATATAGAACGATAATCGACTGATATATATTTTGACAGGTCATACAAAACTAGTTTTAGCAAGCAGTCTTAACAGTATTGTGAAGGACAATAAATTAATTACTGATCCCAAGGATCTACTTCAACATTGGAGAAACTAACTAACTAACATTCTCAACATTGGAGAAACTACACACAGCAACTATACTCAGACAATACTAGAAGAAGTGATAATTCTACTATTGATGCAGAGACTTGGACTTTAATTAACAGAGAAATAAGTAGATTACAAGCGTGCGAATAACCAATACAATATGCTAAGAAATGACAGTGGCGGCTTGTGACTACTAAAAAAGGCGGTACGCAAATAGGGTAAATGTACCGGATATCAGATGAAAAAGGATTTATTTTGTTGTCTGGATACACTTTTTTTTAAATTAACATTTACCAAGATATTAAAAATTTTAAGGCAAACAAGAGTAAAAAATTTAACAGAATTAGCATCAAGCAATAATGTATTGTAATATAAACGTAACTAAAACGTTATAGATAAGCAAAAACCATTCTAATACGCTAAAAAAGTCACATTATAAACCACAATCGGGCCGAAGTTTTTCTGGCTCCCGAAACAATTTATTTTTATGTATCAATACTCCGTCCGTACGCTGACAAAGTCTAACCTTTTTCTTTGCGTTTAAAGTCAAATCTCGAGTAATACTGAAATGGGCTGAGGTAGTTAACTCGCTTGAATTATTTGTTTTTTCGTGGAGATTAAACTACGTAATGATAAATAATGTATGTCGATAATTTATTGATATTAAAAAAAGCATAGTATAAACAAAATTATTAAAAAGATCAATATATTTTTCAGAGCCAGTGCCATGGCTTCATGCCTCTTTTGGACTAGCCGCCACTGGTAGTAGAATAGATCGGTCGTAAGCAAAACTGAGCAAGGAGAACTTACTTAGTTATAAAATTTTGTGTGTATGGAAGAGACAATGAAAATGAAGCAAGTATTGAAAGGAGCAGTGGACTTAAATCAAACGAGGAGCAATCCAGCAAGGAAGTAGAATGGCAAAATTGGAAAGGCACTACAGAGATGAAGACACAATTGAAGAAAAGCAAGAGGAGACAATGAAAGTAAAGCAAGTGTTGAAAGGAGCAGTGGACTTAAATCAAAAGAGGAGAAATCCAGCAAGGAAGTGGAATGGCGAAATTGGAATGGCACTAGAGAGACTAAGACACAATTGAAGAAAAGCAAAAGCAAAACACCGCAACACCTCGAAAGGCTTCTATTGAAAAATTTCTATACCGTGTGGTGGAAGAAGTCGGAGTCTATTTGGATGTAGTTTCAGTTCGTGGAGCAAAATATAGTCTGTTGATATAGTAGATGTGTTCTAGTTCCTTATGTTCGCTAAGACTCGCTTTCGGTATCTTCCATTCCTATGGAATTTTCAATTTAGTTTTATTCTAGATCATTTTATTCATTTTAATAAAAGAGCAATTTAGATTTGCCTGTTATTTCATTGTTTTGGTCTTCTTTTTCATTTATTCTTGTTCTTATATGTCAGGAGTTTGATACTTTATTACTTGAAACTCCATTTACTCTAATATAATGTGGGTTGAATTGTAATCTTGGTGAATCTCATATCCTTGGTTTTTAAATATTAATTGCATATACTGCTATGCGTATTATTCATATTTGCATTAATAAATCTTAATCGTCAGCCGTTTTTGCAAATAACAATTTATTTGCATATCAAATAGTTCCCGTTAAGTATACTCTCTGTTAGCTTGACATACAATTTAGCAACTTAATTCAGCAACTATTAACAAAATAATTAGTAGGATAATATGAATCTTTAATATAAGATTTAGATATAAAATGAGCTGAAATCTCTGTTAAAGAACTTATGAAATCCTAGAGATTTCCACGAAATACATATCCGACAGCCATTGAAGTTAAATCTATGCGCAGAAATTTATGGAAATCTTATTGTTGGGATAGACCCACTGGTCAGAGAAGAAGAGGAGGACCCAGAACAAGGTTCATTGAAAACATCGTTATTGCATGTATGTATTTATTTATGACCAGTTGAAATAAAAATCGACCTCTTTTAACATTTTCACAAAATCCAATAAATATTAGGGTAGATTTTTTTAAATGGCCAACCTTCGGTATGAATTTGTATTAAGTATTCAACTATTAAATATACTTTTTTATGTAGTGAATGATATATTTTTTATTGTTATTATGCTTTTTTTACATCTGCTAAAGGTTAATCTAGTTGCACTATACATTTTCTTATACATAAAGAGAAGACAAACGAAATAACATTATAAAATACTCTTGGGTTGCTGCTGGGAAAGATCATTAAAAAATTCTACAGTAGGAAAAGATGGAAATTTTAAATTTTTTTTAGTAATACTGTTATCAGCTCAACAAATTGTCTTAACCCCAATTTCTTTTCTTGTGGCCCGTTTTAATAAAATAATCTTAAATAATGAATAATAGTCCCATTTGCCGGTTTTCTTTTTATCTTGTGATTTGTGTACACAATAAGAATAATATCCAGTTTATTTTTCTTTTTTATTCTTAAAATATGTGTACAATATTTATTGGTAAACGTGCAGAACGTTTATACGAAATATTATTTCGCCAATTTCATTCAATAAGAGTTAATATTATTATTATAGTCCTGCAGTTTTAAGTGCATATTAATCATAAAAAATAATATAATAAATTTATTACTCTGTCTCTTAATATTAAATAAAGTTCAGGAAAATAACTGAACCATGTTACCCTACTATATTGTTAGTTTAACAAGATTTTAATATATGACAATCGTAGAATCCTAGTTATCTTATATTCTGCCAAAATTAGGTAAGGTTGACAACGTCGCAGAGAAAGCACCCTTATGTCATGATGTTACCTTTCACTGCACATGTTTTCGGTCTTTTAGTTTTAAGATTTATGAGCAAAAAACGTTATGATGTTATATGACGGCTGTAGCAATCACGAAAAATATTCCAGTAACAATGCAGGTAGAATTAAAATCGTATTTGCACCAGGGATTATGGGGATTAATTAGAAAATATAAGCTGATTATAATATCAGCACGTGTAACGTAATTAATTGGGTAGTACAGGGTGGTTTTTAAACCATTACAATACCCAGATGTTCATTTTAATGACTCTTATATAACTGGAAAACGTTTATTTACTATTGCATGCATATCCAACATCAAGATATTTATAAAACAAATAATGTACATACTTCATCATAGTACAGCTCAAACAAATTTTTATTATAACGATCAATTATTTTGAATCTAACTTCACCGTTGTGTTACAATTTAATTCATATACAAGAAAAACAACAAATTTACTAATCGGTGTAGTATTACATATAATTATCACAAATATAAAAAAAGTGTCATCAAAAAGAAATAATCCGAAAAAAGTCAATAATAGTTTTGTAACACGTGTTGAAAAACCTAAAAAGAAGCTGTACAACACGGGATGAAGTTTTCAAGTAACCAGCAATATCTCAGATGCCCAAACAGATTTTAAAAATAATTTTGTGACAAATATGTCAGAACTAATTAACTCCGTCAAAGAAGAATTAAATAAAATACAAAAACTTGTTGTTCAAAACCAAAATAGTGCTCAATACCTTAAAACAAAACAAACGTCTTAAATCCATTGTTATTAATGTTGTTAATGAGAAAGAGAAGGAAGACCTACCAAATATTATTAAGAATCTAATAAACAATAAACTTAATGTGCCTACCTTCAATCAAAAACAATCTGAAAGGAAGTAGAGTAGTGATCATTTAAATGCTTTCTCCTAATTTTTTCGAATTATTAAAAAAAGTAAGTGAAAAACATATTACTTCAGTCAAAAATCATACGAATAAGCTGAATTTTGCCGAGAATATTAATTTTGGAACCTCAAAAAAGATGTATAAAAGTTTACCACTTTTACTTCTGGAATTCTTCCTAAAAACCCCCTTGTAGGGTGGTAAAAGAGCAAAAAAAGTCGATTTACCAAGAATCCGTACGTCGCAGAAAAAAAAATGATTTAAATACAAAATATAGCGAGTTGATTTTGAATATCAGTTACAAGCGTAAAATCAATGTTCAATAAAATTTGTATCAGCTTGACGGTAAAAATTCGATATCCTTTAATTAAAGTGTCTCATCAACAAAAATTAAGATGCGTTTTATAGGTAAAAAGTTCAGCTTTCGTATGCAATTTGTATTTAGCCGTAAATAAACTCAGATTTTATAAAGATCAATGCAATCTATCACTTTCATTGACTGGCCACTATGAAGTTTTGATTACTAGAGCCTAACCGTCAAAACTTAGCATGAAGTTTTAGTTTTAAGTTTTGGTTACAAATAAGAGGCATTTAAAATATGCTTAAAAACGCTGGATTTAAATTTTCACATAATAACCGATCTAAAACGTTCAAAACATTTTTTTTTCAATTACACTAGTACGTTTTTCAAAAAAACCAAACTTCTTCTATAAACTACATCCAAAACCTTCTTGGAGGCATTTCCAATGACGTAAAATCGTTTGATATTTCAAATGCCTCACATTTATTATTGCCAACAGCTCACAATTAAAATTTCATGTTGTAGGTTTTGAAGATTAATCTCTGAAAATGGAAATTTTACTACTAGTGTTATAATAATATATTATTATAATAATGGAAAGTGGCGCCAAGTTTATTTATTTAACACCTTTATAAAAACTGAGTTTATTCTCGCCAAAATACGGAAACTGCATACGAAAGCTGCACTCTTAACCTTTAAAGCGTATCTTGATTTTTCTCGATAGGAAACTTGGAAAAGATATCGAATTTTTAACGGTCGAGCTGATACAAATTTTATTGAACATTGATTTGCGCGCGTAACTGATATGCAAAATTGACGGTCGCTTCAAGCATTATTTTTGAGAGAATTATTTATTCTAGACAAAAAAGTGCTAATGAACATTTTTGTTCAAAATTATCCCACCTACATTTTTTATTTGAAACATGTTTTCTGCAGCGTACAGATTCTTGGTAAATCTATTTTTTGCGTTTTCCCTTCTAAAAGGGGCTTGAGGAGGAAGCACAGAAGTAAGAGTGGTAAATTTTTTTACATCTTTTTTGGGGTCCCAAAATTAATACTCTTGGCAAAATTCAGCTTGTTTGTATGATTGTTATGACTCAACTCTGTGACAACTGGACTATCTGTGGGTACTAAGAACTGCTGGACTTGACACGAAAGGCGGGTTGACACGAACCATGTGTACTTGGTTAAAGTCTGCTTGGACGTTGCGCGCCAACACTTGGAAGCTACTTTTATCGTGTCAACTGTACATCCAAGTACACTTGTATCAATGTATCATCAGGTTCTATATAAGTTGAGTAGGACGTTGGCCAATTTCCTTGGATCCAAGTAGTGTGGTATTGTAAAATTAAAGTGGCGTCGTGTTGTCGAAAAATCGAAAATGAGAAGTAAACACAAAAAGAAAATGGTCTGAAAGGGAGAGTGTTAGATTCATGCAGATATACGAAGCTGAGAAAGCATTATCGAATGTACGGATAAAGGAATATGATAGAAGTGTGGCATTTTTTTCTTTTTTTATTCCTTTTTTTCTGGATTTCAAGCTCATATATTAACATATCAGCAACCACTAGAACATCTTCCACAATCACTTCCGCCATCTTTATAATGGTTAATGACAAATCATTTAACCGTGGCAAATAACTTAATACAAGTCTACTTGGTCCAAGTTGGAATCCAAGCATTCTTCGATCTTGTCAACCCGCCTTTACCAAGGTAAAATATATTTATTACAAAATGGGTCAAGGAATTTTATATTATCTGAAAATGACCTTTTTTTTCTAATTCTGATTCAACTAATAAAATTAAACATATATATGGTTAAAACTCTCTCTTTGATATAAAACATTGGCTATTGGTGTTTTATATAATCCTTATGGAGCATTTTATAAAAGTCTCTTTTGAGTTTAACAGTTTTATCATTAGTAATTACACAAATCAACATTAGCTTTAATGTTAATTTGTGAAATAATAATAAATATTCCACAAAGTTCGTGACATAATGTATTTGATGGTGTGGACTAAAGCAAATGGTAAATTAAACAACAAAAATCACCCAGTTTACATCGACTTTACTTGATTATGTAATACTGAACAGAAAATTGTATCTATTGAAGTGAGCATATTCCATACATAAGCGATGTCTGGAATATGCTCAGATGTAAATGCAAAGAATGGATTCTTCGCTTTTTGTCAGGAGACCAAAAGAACTTGCGAATGATTTTATCTTTGTAACAAAGTCATGTTCAACATTCAACGCAAACCTGTATAATGAAAGTTTAAACAAACTCCATCAAGCAATAAGACAAAATGTCCAGGGATACTCTCAAGTGGTGTAAATTATTCTGCACAACATTGCTCTGCCTCATGTTCTGCCAAAGAAGTGAAAGAAATTCCACGAAGAAAGAAACGGGTGATATTAGAGCATTCACAGTATAGTCTTGATTTATCGCCTGGCGATTTTCACTTCTTTGGGCCACTGAAAAAGGTGTTAAAAGTGTAAAAGAATTCTTCAAACAGCAGCTACAAGAATTATTTAAGCAGGAAATTCATCGGTTAGTTAAATAATAAGATTAATTAGGTGTAGATATATTTGCCAAGACATTTTTTTTCTGGACCAAAGATGGGTTTCAATTAAAAAAGCCTCGTACTTACATTATATTCTTTATTAGTAGCATCAGGGTTACAAACATTGATAGAATTCATTATTTTCTCCCTGGGTATGACAAATCCTTTTACCAGCCCCGTGCTGTTTCAAACTTCCGGCTTATTACCCTACGTTCAGTTACTTATTAATCTGTAACTAACAGGCTTTTATCCGTACACGGTTTTTCCATATTTCGACTTTTTAATTTTATCGAACACGTCCCGTTTAACAATGAGCTCTACTAATAACAAGAGTCTCCCAACCCTTCAACTAAAATCCTCAACAAAGCATTCGAATCTACGTTTCCGTTCACATCCTGCAGGCAATCTTCTCTCAAATGAAATTTTTAACTTATGTAACAATAAAAATATTTATTATGTTGGGGTCTGCTCCAGAGATACGCTTTCCCTTTTATTAATGCAATAGGTAATTCTTGATGGTAAACAATAAAATCTTTTATCACTATCTGTATTTAAATTTTTTCTAAAATGCTACGTTACAGCAGTATCAGTACTTAATATTTCTTTAATATCGTCGTACACGCCTCGAGGAATTACTTTTTTATGTAACTTCTTTTTGTCTCTTTTATTAAAAAGAAAAGATTATTCACAAGACACCCTCAGTTACGAAAAATCTAAACAAAAATTAAGGGAGCAATAAAAATGTTTTTATTAGGATAGGAATATAAAAGGTTATAGGGATCCTTATAGTGTTCAATGTGTGTCAAAAATTAATAAAAATACTACATCCCAATTGTACAAAAACAGGTATACACCTATGTGCATGTACGAAAGAAGCATCAACAATATTTCACAAGAAAAAAAGTCAGCTCAAAATACCACTATCTCCTATATATCCTATCTAATACTTTACTGCCATTTATCCAATACAATTATATAATATATATATATATATATATAAATATATATATAAATTATATACTATATATATATATATATATATAATATATATATAATATATATCATATTATATAAACTTCTAGACAAAATTAACGCACCACTCATATTTTTCTCATAACTCTTTATTTATTGATAATTTATTGTACGCTAAGTTGCCTATGGACCTTGTTTGACAGTGACAGTTATTATGTTTATAGTGACAGAAGCTAATAATAGTTTTAACAATAATTTGTATTAAACTTCGTTTTAGATTAAAAGTAAGTTAAACTTTTCATAAAAAGCGCCGATTAAAGCAAAGTACTTATATGAGAAACAGGCTTTTCATTGTGATATTTTTCATCACATGCATGTTTGGAAGTTCATTTGCATAAAAATCAAATAAAAAAATGAACCGCCAAGAAAATTTGTCAATGGAGGAGTTAATGTATTAGAAGCCTAAGGAATATTGCTGAATATGACCTTAGATAAGTTTCTTGTAATATTAATAATAGAACTAACTTGCTTATTGATCGTAGTGAATGATCAGATAAGCAATAGTCATAAGATTCCTGAGTTTTATTAAAAAAAAAAAAAAAAAAAAATGGAGGAGGCAGTACGAGCATCAAGAGGTGTTTTATTAAAAAAATCTAACCTTATCTCTCATAATCTTTATTATAAATAAAATATAATAATACAATAAACGAATAGCCAACAGTTATTTTTAACTACAATTATTAAGAGAAAGGGGTTAAATATAATTGCATAATTTTCTTCTTGGTGTCTCTCCTTGATTTTGATTTATAGTGCTTGTTACAGTGCTTTAATTTATATCCTTCAGTGTATTTTTGAAAGGGAACTTCAAATTATGTCCATGCTATTAAAAAGCAGTTCAAAGTGCCGATTGCGGTCTTTTTGCCATCGGAAGGACGCATAACTGTTGACCAATGTTGGCTTTTAATAGCTGGAAAATATAAATTTATAGATTTATGAGTTAAAGCCAATTAGTTTTATGGTTAGCGAACGATCGAGAGATCAAACTACGCTTTCCAACAAAGGTCGTCAGATCGCCAGCTGAATTATCAGGAATAGATCATAAAAAGTTTTGTTAATAAAATTTCAAAACATAATTCAAGTTCTAGTTAGGGTGTGTAAACGGATGAATAACTGCATAGGAATACGACAGCGAATTTGCATACTGAAGGTTATTTTTACTTCCGCCCCTATGTTGTTCGTCATTTAACCCTTTAGCGACTTCGGTCATTACGATGACATTATGAAACTTTGTAGTGTAAGAACAACACTGGCAATTTCTCTCATACGATGACTCATATTTGAATTGAACGGGAATATTTCAGCTGGGATGAAACAAGAGGAAATACATTAAATATATGTTCTATAATCCTTACCAAAAATCGGGAAGGAGCAATAAATAAACCTTTATTTTATAATAAGATTAAGAAAAAATATATATATATATAATATATATAATATAATATATATATAAACTCTACGATAAATTAACATTAAAGATTAACAACTAAACGAGATAAAAGAAACAAAAAGCACAAGAGAAACTGTAAAAGAGCACTATTATTCATTTAATTTTGACCACTGGCTTTATTTGAATGTTGGTGTAACCCCTTCAAGGGTCAAACCACACTGATGGTTTGTGGTTTGACTGAATCATAACTGAATCATAACTGACTCAAAACATCAGAAATTTATAACCGCTTGGCGGTAAAGGGTGATTAGTTTTGTGCTAAGTTTTCTTAGGTTATAAATATTATAGTTCACCAGTTGCATTTAAGGAGAGTTTAGGACTTTTTCGACTTATTTTGAAAAATCTTTTGTACTGTTCACCTAGTAAGGCTTCTAAATATCTATGTATGAATTGTATTGAATTTTATGCTGGTGAGTATTTTGATGGTCTTTGATTCTTGCACATGATATATTATACGCTGGGCAATCTTGGTATCTAATCAATATTGTCGCTATTTAAAAAAATAAAAAAATATGATCCTAATGATCCCAAATATGCAGAGGAATTGTTAAAAATTTATGAGAGTTTTGAAGATGACGATGGCTCAGGAAATTGATCGGTGTAACGAAATTCAACTCGCGTAGTATTATCCAAATCACGGAAATGATTCTGACAGATATCGGAAGTAATGAGAAAGACCAGTCGAATTACACTTTACAAAGTATTGACCGAGTAATTAAGAAAACAGTGCTGTCAAATACAACTGTGACTGAAAATCACGAATCAGATAACAAAAAAGGGAGGTTGCAGAAATTTCACATAATTCTGATAACAAAAAAATCATCGAAAAGAATACATCGTAAGTGGAAAAAAAAACTAAAAAAATTAGCCACAAATGATAGTTTTTAGAAACACTATGGAACCCCATACACTAAATGAATGGAAACAATAACAAAACAATGAAGCCAATCGTTGATCGTAAATTAGTTTTTGACGAAAAATTCATGGACTATATTGTAAGAAAACTGGAAATTACGCTTCACAAAAATGCTGCCCTCTCTCTTTGTTTGTTGATAATGTATATAAATACTTTGGCATCCTTATTATCTCTAGATACCACCCATTGCCTCTTAGGAGAATGTATTGGGAATGTCGAGGGTACTCTCACTCACACCTAGTTAGTAATACTATGAGTCGAAACAGATATAGATTTTTACACCTTAACGACAATATGTTGTACCAACAACCAATAAAGCGTTTAAGGATCAACTCCAGATTTTCCATCTAAATTTTCTAAATGAACGTTTTCATCATTACCTCCAACCAGTAAACAGAAGTTTCGCAGTGGACGAAGTCATGAAGCCGTATTATGGACATCATTTAATGAAGCAATTTATTTGAAGAAAACCCATCCGTTACGGATATAAAGTCTGGTGCGTTGCGACGAATAAAGGTTACCTTGCAAAATTTCATCCGTATACTGAAAGTGGAGATAAATTATAGGGTAAGTCGTTAGGAAGTTTGGTAGCCGAAAAGCTGTATACATGGTTTTTACCACGAGAATATTGTAATGAAATAGCCCATCTCCAATACATGGTATGTGTCACAACCCGTAGAAGGATAAATCTAGAAAACTCGAAGAGTTAGCATTTCAATACCGCACGTCTTCGATGCGCTTTCGATGAGACGAATTAGAGGTGAGCTACTCCAGAATGTTCTAGACATAATAACTTTAGCAGTGACTTGTGAAAAAAATTTTTAAAGTTTTGAAAAGTATTGTTTGTCGGGAACATCCGTGTAATTCGGTAGTAATCTTTGTACACAAAAAAAGAACATTTAAAAAATACGTGTGCGCCTCTCCAAAGATGCTGCTAGTACAACTTTCAGTAAAACAGTTGCGTGAGCAACTAGAAGAACGCGATGAAGACTGAAGCAAGTTTAAGAAGATCCTCCAAGAACGATTGAAGAATGTTCTTAACAAGAATGTAGATGACCTAGAGAAATTCCATTTTCAATCAGCAGAAGAAGCAGTTTTAATGAAGATGAAACAAACTTCTAAAAAAAATGATAATAAATTTGAAAATGTCTCACAAATGATTGAAGAATCTTCTAGATAAAATGATGATAAATTAGAGAACGTTTCAAAAAGATTCGATGAAACACTCGAAAATGTATCTAGAAGATTCGATGAGACTTCAAAAATTATTAAAGAAGTAGCTAGACAAAACGACGAGAAACTCGAAAAGGTATCTACAAGATTTGACGAAGCATGTACTAAGAACAATGGGAAATTTGATGAAGTCTCTCCAACACTCGATCAGATACAGAAAAATGGAAACAACGTAGAAGAGAAGATTAAACAGTTAGAGAGCATGATAACCAATACAAAAGTGCTACCACCAGTTAATACCTTAGATCTAGTAGTAAAAGAAGAATCACCTAGAGATAAAACGACACATTATATTATGAGATTCAAATTGCCACCATTTGATAGAAAGTCCTCTTGGTCCATATACCTTAGACAATTTGAAGCTATTGCGACAGCCCATCATTGAACAAAACAAGAAAAAGCTGTTTCCTTGACTGTTACTTTACGAGGTGATGCTGCAGATATTCTAAGATTGATTTCTAAGGGTCAGGAAAAATGTCACCAGACCTTACCTACAACAAGTCTACAAAGTACAAATGAGAAGTAGAATCCAACGAGCAAGTAAGAGTTTGCAAGAACTTGAAGCAGATGTTGCTCGTATAGCACTATTAGCCTATCCAGAGGCACCAGATAACATATTGGAATAAATTGCTGTAGACATCTTCGTCAATGGTTAAAAGACAATGAATTGGAACATGAAGCAGCTAGTCAAACTTCACAAGACGCTCAAGCAGATGATCCATGTATAAAAAGAGTATTGGATTGGATGCGTCGAAGTGAAAGACTTTCTTGGCAAGACATTAGTGCATGTAGTCCTGAAGTCAAGTGTTATTACATCCAATGGAATTGCCTAGTGCTAAAAGATGATCTTCTATAAAAAACCTTTGAGAACGATGATGGTACAGAAAGTAAGCTTCAGTTGATTGTACCTAAAAGTAAAGTGTCGGAAGTATTGCGTCAGTTGCATAACGGTGCATCAGGTAGACACTTTGGTATAACGAAGACTCTGCAAAAGGTTCGAGAACGGTTCTATGGGGTGAACTGTAGAGATGATGTAAGAAGATGGTGCCAGAAATGTGAACTGTGTGCAACCAGTAATGATCAGTTGGAAAAAAGAGGGAATCCATGAAACAGTAACAATGTTGGTAGTCCTATGAAAAGAGTAGCAATCGACATTGCAAGTCCACTTCCAAAGACGAATGATGGAAATAAATACATCCAGGTAAGCTTTCGATGAGACGAATTAAAGGTGGGCTAACCCCAAATGTTCCAGTATATAATAACTTTATATATAAGCTTACATTCTATGAGTTAAGTTTAGTTGATAAGATATTTTCGTGCTGTAACCTTACAAATAAATATATTTTTATATATATTGGAACTGCTCGTTTTATTTAACCTCGCTACAATATGTTATCTATATTTATAATTTTTTACATCTTTACCTTTTTGACAAGGTTGAGAGATTAAAAGATACATTGTATTGGCACAATTAGAGAAGACAGGATTGAGCCCCACTCAAAGAAATAAAAAATCAAATTCGTGGAACTTCCCACACTCTACACAATGAAGAAAATCAGCTAGCTCATTTTTGTTGACGCTGGAATGACAATAATGAAGTTACTATGGCAACTAATATTTCACACCAGAAATATTTACTCTAAAGAACTGTAACAGATGGTCCAATAAAGAAAGAAAAATTTTAGCGCTTCCTCAACCAAACCCTGTGCAAATGTATAACAAGAGAATGGGTGGTGTAGACTTATTCGATAAGCTAAGAGGTTTATATATATTTACATATATAACTTAGTGTTCTCAGGTAAAAAATCTTCTTATATTAACCTATGTTGTGTGGGTCCAAATATTTCATAGTTGTCCTTTATCGGGATAGAGAAAAAAGGATAATCAAAATAATATGTTACAAAAGTTGTTATTCTTTATTTTATTTAGAGAATATTAAAACAATTATCAAATTTTGTCGTTATCTTATCAATCAGCGTAAATGAATACAATAAAATTTACACAAAAGAATATTTTAAGTTTTCTTGAAGACAAAACCAATTTAAAGCCAAATTTAATGAATATCTTTAAGACTTTTTATTTTTCTGATTTTTCAATATTTACTTTATTTCAAAAAGAAAACTTTATAACATTTTATGAAGTCTACTCTTGAGTTAAAATGGTAACGACAATGATGTCAACAAACTTCATTCACAGTTACAAAATTTTCCTTCGGCTTTCTTCTTTTCGTAACTGCAATCCTCCTGCAGCGACTGTACAATATACAAACACCTGACTCAATTCTCCAACAATTAACACTTGAAATTTAATTCTCCAAACACTCAGCTACTTCTCAATGACAGAAGGACCTCTTTCTGTCAACTTGGTGCCGCTAAACTATTTCCTACGTATTCCAAAAACTGTCCAATATAGATCCAAGGATATCTTTTCATCGACTTGTAATCTCTTTCCTTAATTCTGCTAACTTCCTTTCACAATGCCGGTGTCCAAACTCACAAACACACCCTCTATCGAGACGTGACCTTTCCTTTCGATGATCAAATGAGAACTGCCCACTCTCTCTCATATATCGACTATCGATTCTCCCATTAAAAAAAAAACTGTCCAATCAAAAAGCTTTATTTTGTTTACAATCATTAAGAAAAACCCAAACTGGCTTTCCATTTGGTTACAAATACATAATTCATTCCTATAACAAAAGGTTAATTACAATATCTTAATCCTAGGTCATATACAAACAATGAAAAGATTATAACGATATGGCTTTCTAATTCTATATAAAAAGATTTTACCTGCGAGTGATTAAAAATCAGTTCTTGATAAGCAAAACTTTTTGTTAATCTAATTGTATCTTAATCAAATACATAAATTTTGTTTACCAGGATGTCTTGAAAATTTATTTAAATGGTCTATTTATTAATTTTTATTTTTCTCTTTGGCTGAGAAGTATGACAAATATATATATATATATATATATATATATATATATATATATATACATATATATAAATATATATATATATACATATATATATATATATATATATATATATATATATATATAACATTGCTGATATCAGTGATATTGAACTACGATAATGAAAAGGGTTCATCTTGAACGTCCTTGTGTACGGCCAGTTCCATTCATTCCACGAAATAGCTTTGAGAAGCAATCCTTTGATGGGTGATAATTATTATCGTCGCACAATTTGACTTGTTATGTGAATAACGTTCAAAGGGCTTTGCAACTGCACCGTATGTAACCTACAACATATACCACATAATCCTATGACATGATTATGTTATTAATTCGAGTGTATTGAAAACTGATATCGATAAATTCCTCAAAGTCCATGATATTATTACACAGTGGCATCTATTTATTCCGAATTTTATTTATTTATTTATTAGTAATCAATTCATAGGGATTGGAAAATATTTCAATTTATTTATTAATAAACTACATAAATTATAGTTTATTCGTCTTCCGGGTTTGGACCGTGTCATTTGTGAGTGACCCAAAAGTGGGTTCATCTCGACGTTTCGCTACAATTGTATGTAGCTTCTTCAGGAGAACAAAGAAAATGAAAAAAGAAAACAAAAGAACAGGAAGATGGGTAGTTAGCAACGGTAACTCAGTTACTCAACGCAACCAGAGGCGAATACTAACTACCAAGATGGGCATTTGGTCACAGTAACTCAACTACTCAACGCAGCCAGAGGTGAAAACCAAATGCCAGGACAGGGATTCACGTCCAACAGCTCAGAACACTAACGCGTCGAGAGGCGGGGAGTGAATCCGACGATTACCTCCGCTACCCGCTCTATTTATAGTCGCGGTGCCTGTCGTGTCGGGACGTATCGGCACACTTCGTGGCGCGAACGTCAAGAAGCGCGCGCTGGCCAATCATGTGGCTGCATCGTGGTGGCGGAACCGGACGGTGGCTCTAGACTGAGATTCCAGATGGGAGACAAGTAGTATCCTTCCTCTCGATTGATATTATGGGGATTTTTTCGGATCTCTAGAGATTCGCGGATTTTCCTGGAATAAAAGAAGGGGCTTTTAGAAATAATATGGGTTTTTTTTCGAACAATATGGAATGACCGGTTCTTGGCAGTGTTCGGCAACTGCAGAATGGGAGAAAAGACCTGATCGAATGCATCTTTGATGCTCTTGAATCCGAGTTTTGACGGAACGACCAGTTTCGCCAATATACACATGTCCACATGAACAAGGAATAGAATAGACACCACAGGAAGATAGGGGCGGTAATGGGTCCTTAGGAAGAGGGTAGATATTGTGAGATTTTCTTGGGTGTCGAAAAGTAGTCCTGATACCTTCTTTGCGAAGAATTTTGCCAATCCTATCAGTGACATTTCGAATAATACGGAAGAAAAGCCACAGGAGTATTACCCGAAGATTCTGAATTTGTTGTCCTAGGATTATTATCTCAGAAAGAGATAATAATCCTTCCTGCAGACAAAGGTAATGCCACAGTCATCCTGGATACTCCTTCCTACATAGAGAAAGTAAACGACTTACTTAGGGATACATCCTGTTATAATACAATTTCTCGAGACCCCACTCCTAGAGTCGAACGCGAAATTTCCTCATGCCATCAAACAATCCGATCTTTCCGATGATGTTAAGAAGTCCATAGTTCCAAAAAACTCCATCTGCCCCAGAATTTATGGTCTTCCGAAAATCCATAAAGATAACGTACCTCTTCGTCCCATTGTGACTACGATTAACTCTCCTACCTACAAACTCGCAAAGTACTTGTCCAATCAGTTTAAGACCTATACTGGTCGCACCTCTTCTTATGTCCGAAATTCCACACATTTCATCACCTTAATCTCCTCTCTCACAGTCGATCCCCAAGATATTCTCGTCAGTTTCGATGTATCATCCCTATTTACCAATATCCCCATACATGACTCTCTAGTTGTTCTGCGAGATCACTTGACCAATGATAACAAGTCTTTGGTTTTGGCAGATCTTGCCGAAAAATGCCTCCTTTCAACATATTTTTCTTTTAGAGGCAATTTCTACAAACAAATATCTGGAACACCAATGGGTTCTCCCCTTTCCCCTGTCATTGCTGACATTTTCATGGAAGCCTTTGAGTCTTTAGCCCTAGAATCTTACCCCTTAAAACCAAAAGTCTGGTTCCGCTACGTTGATGATACATTTATCATCTGGCCCCATGGTCAACATACCCTTTCTTCCTTCCTAGATCATCTTAACTCACAACATCCGAGTATAAAATTCACAATGGAAGTAGAAAATAATCGGTCCCTTCCCTTTCTCGATGTGTTAGTCACCTCCAAGCCCAATGGCCGATTGGGTCACTCTGTTTATAGAAAAAAGACTCACACGAATCGTTACCTACATGCTTCATCACACCACCATCCTGCCCAAAAGAATTCTGTGATCAACTCTCTCATCCATCGGGCCATTTCGATTTCTGAACCCGACAACCTTAGAGAAGAACTTGGCCATCTGCAAAAAACCCTTGTCGCCAATGGTTACTCCAAGTCCACAATTCAAAATATTACACACCGACATCTACATCCCCCTTTACACCCTAGGACAACAAATTCAGAATCTTCGGGTAATACTCCTGTGGCTTTTCTTCCGTATATTCGAAATGTCACTGATAGGATTGGCAAAATTCTTCGCAAAGAAGGTATCAGGACTACTTTTCGACCACCCAAGAAAATCTCACAATATCTACCCTCTCCTAAGGACCCATTACCGCCCCTATCTTCCTGTGGTGTCTATTCTATTCCTTGTTCATGTGGACATGTGTATATTGGCGAAACTGGTCGTTCCGTCAAAACTCGGATTCAAGAGCATCAAAGATGCATTCGATCAGGTCTTTTCTCCCATTCTGCAGTTGCCGAACACTGCCAAGAAACCGGTCATTCCATATTGTTCGAAAAAACCCATATTATTTCTAAGAGCCCCTTCTTTTATTCCAGGAAAATCCGCGAATCTCTAGAGATCCGAAAAAATCCCCATAATATCAATCGAGAGGAAGGATACTACTTGTCTCCCATCTGGAATCTCAGTCTAGAGCCACCGTCCGGTCCCGCCACCACGATGCAGCCACATGATTGGCCAGCGCGCGCTTCTTGACGTTCGCGCCACGAAGTGTGCCGATACGTCCCGACACGACAGGCACCGCGACTATAAATAGAGCGGTAGCGGAGTAATCGTCGGCGGCAATGTATTCACCAGACATCCTAAACCCAAAATCCCACACCTACCCGCAATTCTACTGGAACTCGCCAGTAACGAACTCCCTGATGAATACATTGACATACAGGAGGCAACTCCCCTCTATTTCGTCGCATTCCAAGCTAAATTGCTCACTTCGAGCTTGCCTAGACAGGGGGGGATCGGTTTTCTGCAGTTTCCCGATCCCACTTGCAAATGATACCTGTCTATTTTGAGGATACAGCCGCAGCTGCCCTCACGCGTCGCGTTAACACATTTAACACATTTACTATTTAACATATTAATGCATGTATTTATACATATATTAATATTGCATTCTGTACATATATTAATTTAACATTCACTAACTATCATAATATTATTTTTTAGAAAACAATTCTGAAAAGAACCGACCACTACCTTTCTCCACTGATTGCCCTGGCTGCACCCACCAGTGGACCACGAAGCAAAGAACCAGAAGCCAACACCAACAATACAAGAACCACATCCTGAAGAGGCAAAAGCCTATAACAGGATGCCAAAACCCCAAAACAAAAGAAGTACCATACCAAAAACAGAGAAAACCAACGCAACAATGAAGTGAAGTGTAATCGTCGGATTCACTCCCCGCCTCTCGACGCGTTAGTGTTCTGAGCTGTTGGACGTGAATACCTGTCCTGGCATTTGGTTTTCACCTCTGGCTGCGTTGAGTAGTTGAGTTACTGTGACCAAATGCCCATCTTGGTAGTTAGTATTCGCCTCTGGTTGCGTTGAGTAACTGAGTTACCGTTGCTAACTACCCATCTTCCTGTTCTTTGTTTTCTTTTTTCATTTTCTTTGTTCTCCTGAAGAAGCTACATACAATTGTAGCGAAACGTCGAGATGAACCCACTTTTGGGTCACTCACAAATGACACGGTCCCAAACCCGGAAGACGAATAAACTATAATTCTGACCTCTGGCCGTGGAAGCCTACGATTTCATTTAACTACATAAATTATTCTTTACAATTAGAGCAAACTGATTCTACATTTGTATTAAAATTTAAATGATGATTTTAAAACAGACATTTTAATTTAAAATTATACTTAATGGACACTCAGAAAACATATTATACAAGCCACGAGAAGTCAGGAAATTTCTCTTCGATAGCGAATTAGGTGAACTGCAAATCAAAGCTTACTGGAAATTACTGGACGGTGCTAGGAATATCCTTTCATTCCAATAATAAATCTGCAGTTTCTCCCTTGAAAAACTATTGTACAATCATCTATTGTATTGTCACATATTATTCAATATATTTAATAATATATTGATGTTATAATAAACATGAAATATTAAAAAATTTTCGGAATCATATTAAGTATTTTTCTTGACAAAGTTAAAAAGGAATTTACATTTTAGTAAAAAAAGAATTTAGATTTTGTAGAAATCTCTTTTTTGTAACTATGTAATAGACCTATAATTGTTAAATTATACAGATGCAGATACAGAATACAGATACAGAAAATAACCAGTAGGTGGATGCAACTATGTTTTTAAATACAAAAAAAATATGCAATTTATTTTTAAATGAAAAGCAGTTAGCTGAAAAAATTGGGGTAGTGTCACTATTCCCTTCATAAACCACTACAAATAACTGATCAATCTCCACGCTCACTATCCAGGGAGTCTTATCAACACAGCCAACGAATAAACACGTTAAATTCTAATTATTCGTTTATCTGTTTTTGTAAAGATTAAAAACGCGTTGGGTGACTGCGTTTTATATTTATGATAAACATTGGTAAGACACCTTTATTTTAAATAATATCGACAACGATATAAATAGGCCAGTATTTTCTGGCCCCAATTAATTAATATTTTGGCGTACAAAATATTAATTTTCACATCATGGCATCTTTATCTACGTCAACTCAACCTAGTTCTGTACCAGAACAACAACCTCTACAACCTAAAAGTTACTCTTCCGTAACCAGACAACCAACTACTAGTTTTTCCGTCAACAAATCAAGCAATTGTATTTGATGCAATAGACAACATTAAAATTGAAGATTACCTTCACAGTTTAAGCCTAATAATTCGACCAATTAATATTATGTTCTGTTCAAGGGTATCCAACAACAGAATATGCATTTACTTGGCAAATGAAAAATTGGTCGACGATTTTATTACCAACCACGGAAAAATCAACATTAATCAACAACTCTTGAAAGCACGTCGACTAATTACCTCTAGCTAACGACTAGTAATTTCTAACCTCCGTCCCAAATATGCAAAATACAAGACACCAAGCACTTAGCAAAAGACTGTCCAGCAAAGATATCTGTATCAGGAGACACAACTTCTATACCTCACAATATAGAAGTCGGACAGAACCCTATTGAAAATAGTAACAATCAGGTGACTAAAGAAGAAACTAGTACCATCCAACAAAAGCAAACTCAACTGAACGAACAATTTGTGCAACATGAAACACTAAGTATAAAACTCATAACTAATCAAATATACTACTAAGAGGTATAGCCCGGTTTACTATCAAAAAAGCAAAGCGCGAATTTTGGATAATATACGTTTCAACAATTGACAGTTCTACTCCAATGACAACTAAAAAGAAAATCTGGAAAAAAATAAAAAGAATATCTTACAAAATCACACAAGTCCATAAGTCTATTAGAGCAAAATAATGTAATATATTAATCTCAAAATGAAATATCAAATATACTGACGTTAGGTTATGAAAAAAACTCAAGCTCAAACTCAAACTATTCACCAAATTTCTTAAAGTACAAAATAAATAAAGAAAAAACTACCATAGACTATGAAGATCAAAATAACAGCGAAATAAACTTTCCGATATCGATGGATGAATTAGAAACCGTAATGAAAAAACGGTAAAAATTCGTGCCCTGGGCCAGATAAATACCCACTATTTTCTAAAAAGCCTCACCTACCCATTTAAAGAATACTTACTCAGCATGTACAACCTAATTTTCTCGAAAAATGTATGTCCAGAATCCTGGAGAAATTTAATAATAATTCCTATTCATAAACAAAGTAAATCAAAATCAGATCCCGAAACATATAGGCCAATATCTCTTACTTGTAGTATGTGCAAAATGCTAGAGAAAATAATAAATAACAGACTCATTTGGTATCTGGAATAAAAAAAACTAATTATACCAGAACAAAGTGGCTTCTGAAAGCGTCGTTCTACTGTAGACAACCTTATTGATGTAGAATCGGAAATACATGGCTTTCGCAATCAAACAACACTGTATTGTAATATTTTTCGACATTAATAAAGCCTACGTATGGAAATACTCACTTTTAAAACCGCTCAGCGAACGAAAAATAAGAGGTAATATACTCAAATACATATCAAACTTATTAAAAAATAGACAATTTCAAGTTAGAGTAGGTGGCGTATATTCCTCAACAAAAAATCAAGGAAATGGTATACCACAGGGCTCGAACCTTAGCACTACTCGGTCTCTTGTACCTATGAATTCTATTACCGCAAAAATTAAACATTCTGTAAAAGCTAGGCTATATGCAGATGATTTAGTTATACTTTGTAGAGAAAAAAAACATAACAACCATCCATAACCATTTCAAAAAAACCATAAATTAGATTTAAGAATAGTCATTCACAAGTGGTCTTCAGTTCAAGACAGCTTAAATATGTAGACAAAGTTAGATTTCTTGGTATGATCTTTGACCAAGAACTAACTTGAAAGATACATTTAGAATATTTTAAAAAGACATGTCAGAATAGAATAAATTTGTTACGATCACCCGCAAACAAAAAATGGGGCGCCGACTCTTTACATTACTATCTACAAGGCCCTAGTACGCTCCAAACTGACTACGGCTCAATTGTTTACAACTCCTCCATAAAAACGTACTTAAAACAACAGATGTTATTCAAAATATAGGTCTTCGAATTTCCTTAGGAGTGCACCACACAAGTCCAATACAAACCCTATACTGGGAAACTATAGATATTACACTCGCGTTTAGAAGACAATATCTAAGTCTTTTTTATGCCGCGGAAGTATCGTCCTAATCAAGATATTCCAGTTATACACAACGTATTTGCTGACCGCTTCAAAAGTTGTTGTCAAACTTCAAATCGAACTGATCACCCTTTCTATTACCGCCTATATACCTAATTGTTAGCAATGGTTATCCATTTTCCACTTACCTACGATATCTCCTCGATTCAAACCCCTCCTCCTTGGACAATTCGACTTCCCTCTACTGACAGCAGCTTATTGCGCCTAAGCAAATCACAAACGCCATCAAGTCAAATTAATCACGAATTTCTTAAAATATTAAGCAAATATGATATACCTAAAGCTGTTTCAAAGTTAGACCGATGCCTCCACAACCGAAGACTAAACTGGGGCAGCAATATGCTCATCAGATTATTCAGAAGCTTAGAAATTACCTTCATATACAACAAAGTTCTCAGCTGAACTGTATGCGATACTAAAAGCACTAGTTCTGAGAGTTAACATTAAAATAAACAGAGAGATACCATTATTACAGAATCTCTCAGCTCAATAATGGCATTAAACCAACTCTACTGTAATCATCCACTACTCCTCATTAAAAAGCAACTACAACATGCAGAAAATATGAGCATTAAAGTTCATTTTATATGGGTACCGTCACATATTGGAATCAAGTTTAGGAAGGGTTTTCTGACCATCCAAGGAGAAGCGGTTAAAAGGGTGGTTTGGTATATTTTAGGGAAGACAATATTATTGCTGGTATCTATTAAGTCTTTCATAAAAAAGAGGTTTAGATGTTTTTTTGTTAAGATATGTTGTGTGGAAACAAGAAGCAAAGACATAGTTTCGGACAGGATTTTTACTATTTGCTGAAACGTTTGCAGCATATGCTATGCTAAGATATTGTCTTCTTAATTCCAGAGGCATTTCTCCTACAAAACATAGTAAGTTATCTGTAGGTGTGGTACAAAAAGCTCCTAAGACTATTCTTTACAGCAGCATTTTGGATTGTTTGCAACTCTTTCAAAAGTGATTGACTGGTAGACCCATACACTATTGAACCGTAATCGACTTTAGTTCTAATAAGGCTTAAGATAATAAATATGTTGCTTAAAATTTAAATGTTGGTCAAAATTAAGTCCAAGGAATTTGATACAATCAACATATTCTATTTTTGTTTTAAAGATTGTAAGTTCTGGACTACCAACATTGCGTTTTCTGGTGAAATGGATACATTTACTTTTGTTGAAACAAAATTTCATTCCAGATTTCATTGACCATTTTTCTAATGCAGAAATAGTATCTTGTAAGGTTTGTTTAATTAGTTCTATGTTTCTTCCTTTACAATAAATTATGAGGTCATCTGCATATAGCCTACTCTTTACTGGTGGAGATTTAGGTGTATTTCTATTTATGTATTGCTATGGTTAATATTCTATTGTTAAGTTCTAACTCTGTATCACAATCCATACACGCTAATAACCCGGCGTGATTGATGCATCATGTAAGGAAAATAAACTCCACGTTATATCTTGTGTTGTAGAGAACGAGCTTACGAATAAAATAATGTGTATTTACAAATAATAATCTTTAATTTTATACAAATAAGTGTTTTGTTAAAAAAAAATAATCGTGGTATTCCTTTGGTATTTTTAACTTAATTAGTTTGCACACTGTATATTGGCACTGTAAATTTGTAATAATCAGAAAATGAGTCTTTTTACAGAGGATACAAGTCACGTCTCCTATTAGCACGGTTTTCTTAATACTTTTTATTTTGTCGTAAAGACAAGTAATCTTTTTGTAAAGACGGTTCAGGCTAATATAACTTCAGCAATATACCCGACGTTTATTATTTTTAAAATTATTGGTATAAGTAAAACGTCAGATGTAGGTATAACACTTTTGTCCAGACGTTTTTAATTTACGGATAACTGCATTTCGCCACCAGGCAAAATTAAATATTAAATGTTCAAGTGTAAAGTATTGCAGCGTTATGAGTATCATTCAGTAGTTTCGAAGTAATTCCATTATACCCAGCAATAAACTACATTGTCAAACTGGATAATAAAAGTGCAGAAAATGCTGAGAAATTGGATATTATATTTAAAATTCATGAACCATTGTTGGATGTTGCTAGTCGGTAGTAAAAGTTTGCCAATAAAATTATTCAATGAAGTTTGCCGTCACCTCTCCTTTTCATTAGCTTCTCAAAAACACAAAGAAAAGACTTCTTGAATATGCAATAAAATGACAGTTTATGCGGACGCAATGATGAGTGGAACCAAAGGCGGCTACCGGATTTCTTTTAATGGTACAATGTTGCCTACAAAAATCACTTTTGCTTTACCTACACTGTAAAATCTAACCATAACACCAAACGCCATAACAGGTAATTGTTTGAAACTAATAAAAAAACAAACCTTAAAAAATTTATTAAAAAGCATTTATTTTGCTATCTTCTACACTGTTATATAAAAATAAAAATATTGGAGAGTTGAGAGATATTTTGGATAAATAATATGAAATTATGTTTTATATACTCACAATAATTGTTTTGAGTTATACTAATATAAATCTAACCTAGATATACTAATGTGCTGCACAAATATACTACGAACTCATAGGACATTTTCAACGGATCTCATTACAATTGGCGTTTCATTACAATATGTAATAATACTTTTAGAAACTATGCTTTCAATTTTTATCGGTACAGGTGACTACACTGGTAAGGTGAACTTTACCACTTAGGGGGAGGTATTTTGGTCAAACATTTTTGTGCGGCATTTATAACTTTATAACATTACGGTTCTGTGCCAGTCTTAGCTTGTGTAGAGAAGGGCCGCTGAACTAAGTAGGCGCCCTTCATTACTTTGTGCAAGAAAGGCTGGGCGGGGAAGTCCTCAACCTTGACACGGCGCATCCGAATGGCTCATTGGGAACGTTTTTGTAGATATGCAGGACAGATATGAATAAGACACCAACCAGTCCGGCAAGCGTGGTGTTTTAGTGCCAACATACTCCTCAAAACACAACATGTTGATTGTTGAACTTGAAACAAAATGGGACGATACCCCAGGTAGGTAGAGCTAGCAGCTAAGAATCCCACACCAGAAAACTGGTCAGCTTCAAGGATTCTGGGGGAGGCACAAGCTCAACAAAACGCGCCAAAATAGATACGAACAAACAAAAACAGTTACTACTAGCCACATACAACATCCAATCTATAGCTAAAGATAAAAAGGTCTACGAAATAAAAGAAGAACTATCCAAGATAAAGTGGGTTATTGTAGGAATGTCAGAAGTGAAAAAAAGAGGCGAACAATGCACGCATCTAAACTGCAAAAATTGCTTATCCTATGTAGGAAAAATATACGAAATATATGATGGAGTAGGATTTCTTGTCAAAAAGTATCTCACACCATACATTTCTACATATAAAAGCGTTTCTGATAGAGTAGCTTATATTATAATAGACTAGATAATAAAACCAAGATCAAGGTTATACAAGTCTAAGCTCCCACAACAACACATCCGGAAGAGGTAGTTGAAATGTTCTACGAAGATTTGATAACAGCATTAGAAGAAAATGATACAAAGTATACCATCATTATGGGAGATTTCAACGAAAAATTAGGTAAAAAAAAAGAAAATACTGAAACCAAAATAGGGATGCATGGTTATGGCACACGAAATAAAAGAGGAGAAAAATTATATAACTTCTTAGAACAACAAAATTTATATGCCATGAACATACACTTCAAGAAACCAGTAAACCGAAAGTGTACGTGGATATCTCCCGATAAAAAGACGAAAAACGAGATTGATTACTTCTTATGTGGGATAAGACATTTTTAAAGATATAACTACTCTCAATCGATTTACAACTGGCAGCGATCATCGCCTTTTAAGAGCAAGGATTCTTATTAAATAGACAAAAACCAGTAGATACAGGCCACATAACTATTGTAATCAAATAGATCCAACTAAAATACGACAGAAGGGAGATGAGTACAGAGAAATTTTATGAAAAGAATTTGTGGCACATCATCAACAGAATATTCCGACATGAACACAATTAATAAAGAAATGCAACGAAAGCTCTTGAAAGCAGGACTGACTGTTGCAAAGAAAAAACGAAACATAAGGAAGACCGAATAAGTAGAAAAAAAGGTTGAATGGAAAAGAGACGCACGAAAACGAAGGAAAGCGAACCATCAATGGTTTTAAAGAATTGAATAAACAAATAAGTAAGGAGTAAAGGATGATTTAAAGATCTATAATAAAACAAGGTAGAAAAATAATAGAAAAGAACCGAGGCCTGAAATGCTTAAGGTCAGATATAGGAAAGCCTATAATAATCTCATTGAAGGATAAAGATGGAAAATAAATAAGAGAAAAGAACGAACTTCTAAAAGTTACTTAAACATTTTACCGTGATTTATATTCCTCAAACAAGAACCCAGATAATACTGCAAAGGAAGATCTTAAGAGAAAGATAACGAATGTCATAATCCCTAACATAGAAACCTTCGAAATGAAACAAGCTATGGCACAACTATTTAGGAGGAAAAGGAACAAATTTTAAACAAAAACATGCTTTTTCACGGAGCTTCTTCTTCTTTCTGGCTGACCTGTTTGACTTCTATCCCTACGACGAAGTTTATCCCAAAGATGTTCGATGACATTCAGATAAGGCTCCATGTTGGCCATTCTAGAGTATTAATTCCTATTTCCCCGTAAGTAATTTGTTACGATTTTTAATTTATATTCATTTAATTGATATTTGTTATTATCATGCATAAAGTCAAAATTTTCTCAATAACTGAACTATAATGGAACCTACTGCGTGTACTGCTCGAAATTTTATTATTTTTGGCAATTTATAGGGTGGCCACTTTTTTTTGTCGTTCAGTGTACCTTCATGTAGCATGGGTAAGCTAAATATTATCTTTTTATGGAATTAAACCACAATTATTGGTTGTGATTGTGATAAAATCACCTTTTTAATAACTATTTGAAACCAAATTTCTTCTTCATTTGGAGCTATTTCTGCAAGTCTGGGTAAAATCTTTTCTTGTAGCAAGTCTAAAAACATTTTTGAATTTAAATTTTTCACATACAAAAATGGTACAATAATATTGTTTTTAAATATTCCTAACCAGACATTTATTTTTCGACGATTTTGGGTATGGCTTTCAATAATATCCGCAGGCTTTCCTGTCGACCAAATCCTATAATTTTGAACATTTGGTTTATTATTGAATGTAAATGTACATTCATCACTAAACAAAATTTTTTTAAAATTGTCAGTCTGCATTAGCCCTCTCTAAAATTTGATAACAAAACTTCCGCTCGTCACTTAACAGCTTCTTCTCTTAGTTCTTGATCACATTGAAATTTATATGACCGAAAATTATTAATTTTCAAAATTTTTAAGACCGTGGAATTATGAATATTAAACTGGTGTGCAATGGTCCGAAAACTTATTTTAGGATTTTCTACAACTGCTGTTAATACATTTATTTAATTTTGATTTAATAAACTTCTTGGTACCTCAAGAATACTGTTTGTACAAGTACAATTAGAAATCACGGTACCAGTATATTCAAAATTTTGTAAAATCCTTTGAATTGTTTAATGAATTGGTTTATTGCGATATCTTACGCTAAATAAAGAACTGACAATTCGCGCACAATTGGCTGAATAAAACATTTTTATTATTGCTACTTTCTCCTCACTGAATACATTTTTAATTACCTTTATCATTTTTAAACAATAAATCACAAATAAAATTTTGGCAATTCAAATATTGTCAAATATCAGAAACATTAATATGACCAAACGCAACATGTCACCGTGAACAGCGTGTTGCCTGACTTTATGGGTGGCCTGAAAAATGTATTATATTCTTGCAAAGTTTATACATTCATACACAAAGTTAATACATTTATTTAATTTTGATTTTATAAACTTCTTGGCACCTCAAGAATACTGTTTGTACAAGTACAATTAGAAATCACGGTCCCAGTATATTCAAAATTTTGTAAAATCCTTTGAATTGTTTAATGAATTGGTTTATTGCGATATCTTACGCTAAATAAAGAACTGACAATTCGCGCACAATTGCCTGAATAAAACATTTTTATTATTGCTACTTTCTCCTCACTGAATACATTTTTAATTACCTTTATCGTTTTTTAAACAATAAATCACAAAATAAAAATTTTGGCAATTCAAATATTGTCAAATATCAGAAACATTAATATGACCAAACGCAACATGTCACCGTGCACAGCGTGTTGCCTGACTTTATGGGGTGGCCTGAAAAATGTAATATATTCTTGCAAAGTTTGGAATATGTTTGATTCGTAGAACAATTTTAACATTTGTTTTCGATACATATTTCACTCCTCTACATATACTTTTTCTTTAGTTTTGGTGTAAAATAATTAGGGAAGCAAGAATTCAACGGGGCTACGTCAGGGAGACCCACTCTCCTGTATACTATTCAATCTAGCTCTGGAAAAAGTAATACGTACGTCACAAATCACAACTACCGGTTAAATATATACCAAATCTGTGCAAATCCGAGCATATGCTGATGATATCAATACTGTTGGGAGAACGGAAAACGCAACACGAGAGGCGTATGTAGCACTAAAGGAAGCGGCTAAAAAAATTGGTTTAATAATAAACATTAATAAAACGAAATACATAAAAATAGGTCCGCAACCATAAATACGACGGCCACTTGTATAGAAAACGACGTCATCGAAGCAGTTAACGAATTTGTATACCTGGGAACGCTCGTCAATACTGAAAATGACATTACCGCAGAGATAAACCGCAGAATTTGCACGGCTAATAGATGCTATTTTGGGCCTAATCTCCTTTTTAAATCTACAGCTATATCAAGAAATACAAAAGTAAAACTCTACAAAACAATAATACGCCCAGTCCTAACATATGGTTCAGCAACCTGGACTTTAACAAAAAGCAATGAAAACATGTTAGGATGTTTCGAATGAAAAATACTAAGGCAAATCTATGGAGCGGTAAATGAAAATGGTGTCTGGAGAAGACGATACAACTTCGAACTCTATAGAATATACCAGGAACCAGATATCGTAAAACACATTAAGATAGGACGTCTGAGGTGGGTAGGCCATGTAATGCGGATGGAGCAAACCGACCCAGCTATAAAAACGCTCCTTGATAGACCTATTGGTCTAAGAAGAAGAGAAAAACCCACAACAAGATTCCTAGATAACATAGACCAAGATATGAGAAATATGGAAATACGTGCTTTGCGGAGGAAGGCGATGGATAGGGACGACTGGAAGAGAATTCTTGGGGAGGCTAGGAGCCACACAGAGTTGTAAAGCCAAAATAATGATGAGGAATTCAACAATTTAGAATTTGCCACTGAGTTTCCTATGGCCCGTTTGACGATTCACCACCATGCATAGACCTACATTGTGATAGTGCCAGAAAAGAGCGTAAAACGCAAAAAAATTTAATCAGAAACGCTCAAATAACACAAGATCTAAAAGTTCAACAGGTCGAAAGTCCAGGGAAACATGTGATTCTGCAGTTGGAAAAATTTTAAATAACATACAAAAAACATAGCAAAGTGCAAAAAAATGTATGACCTGCAAAACTCAGTAATCAATCCCTGCTTGTGTTGTCAAATTGGAAATATGGCAACAAGCAAAAAAAGTTATACAACGATATTTGTTTGTGTTCAATATATATGTGATTTACTGTTTTTGTTACGAATAATCCACAATTTTACTTTAATATTAACTTAAGTTGATGTTTTGATTTCCACTTCGGAAGTTGTTCTTAAAATACGTACAAATAAAAATCGAAATGTCAAATAAATCCAAAATATTTTTCCAAATATACCAGAATGTTTTAATTATCAGCTTCTACCAATTTAAAAGATAATGCAGAAACTCTAACTATTGACCAAAAAATGGGGAAAAATTCAACATGCCCTTGTGTCAGTTGGAAAAGAAACCCTCAAACCACTTAAAGAAAAAACAAAACCTTGGATGACAGTAGAAATTCTTGAACTCATGGAAGAACGAAGAAAACATAAAGCAAAAGACTTGAATAAATAGAAAGAAATTCAGAGAAACATCAGAAAGAAAATTCGAGAGGCAAAAGAGAGGTGGCTCTCCGATAGACGCAAGGAAATAGAAGATCTGGATAAAAAGTGCGATAGCTTTAATTTACACAAAAAAATCAAAGAAATGACAGGTTCTAGAAAGCGTACAAAAACGAATATCCTTAAAAATGATAAAGGGGATATTATTACTGATATGAAGGAGAGATTATGTCACTGGACCAGTTACATTTAACAACTATTTAATGATGAAAGAGAAGAACTGTCATTAGAAATCACCGAGGATACTGGACCACCAATATTAAGAGAAGAAGTCAGCTATGCCATCAAAAACACAAAAAAAAGGTTAAGCTACTGGACCAGATGAGGTGCCCATCGAATTATTAAAACTCATCGATGAAGATGTTATTGATGTACTGGTTGAACTCTTTAATCTAATATATCAGACTGCCACAATCCCCAGACAATGGCTGCAATCAACCTTTGTAGCAATTCCCAAAAAAACCAAGTTCAACAACTTGCTCAGACCACAGAACAATAGCTTTAAGGAGTCACACACTTAAAACATTTTTGAAAATAATTCACAGCAGAATTGTTAAAACTCTTGAATATGAGATTAGTGACACACAATTTGGCTTTAGAAATGGTATGAGTACAAGAGATGCTTTGTTCGGCTTGAAGGTGCTGGCTCAGAGATGCATGGACATGAATCAGGATATGTACTTATGTTTTGTAGACTTTGAAAAGGCATTTGATAAAGTTCAACATAAAAAGCTTGTAGATATATTAAAAAGCAAAAATATTGACAGTCGTGATCTGAAAATTATATCTAATTTATATTGGAATCAAACTGCCAAGGTAAGAGTTGACAGCCAGTACACCGAAAATATCAAAATACAGAGAGGAGTCCGCCAGGGTTGCGTGCTGTCCCCACTACTTTTCAATGTCTACAGTGAAGCGGTATTTCAAGAAGCGCTCTCAGACTCAATAGAAGGTATATCTATCAATGGAGAAGTTTTGAATAACTTACGTTTGCAGACGATACAGTAATAATTACGGATAACAACAATGATTTACAGAACCTAATGCAACGCCTTAATGAACGCTGTCATGAGTACGGACTGAAGATAAAGTTAAAGAAAACTAAATGCATGATCATGACTAAATCTGCACATGCAAATATCCAATTGACTATTGAAGATACTGCAATTGAGAATGTTAATAACTATAAATATTTAGGAACATGGATAACATCAGATGTAGACCAAACCAAAGAAATTAAGACACGTATTGAAATAGCACGTACATCATTTATTAAACTTAAAAAGTTTCTTTGTTGTCGGGATATAAGGTTAGAACTACGCCTGAGAATGCTTCGATGTTACGTGTTCTCTACTCTTCTTTATGGTCTGGAAGCTTGGACACTAAAACAAGTTCATCTGAATAAGCTGGCCGCCTTTGAATTTTGGTGTTACAGAAGAATCCTACGAATATCATGGATTCAAAGAATGTCAAACATGGAAGTAACTAGAAGGATAGGAAATGAGGCGGAAATAATATTAACTATTAAAAGACGAAAACTTGAGTACTTGGGACATGTGATGAGAGGGCAAAAATACGCATTATTACAACTTATTATGCAGTGCAAAATCCGAGGAAAGCGAAATGTGGGAAGACGAAGAATATCCTGGCTTAAGAACTTAAGGGAATGGTTTGAATGCAGTAGTGCAGAACTTTTTAGAGCGGCAGTCAACAGAGTCCGCATAGCCATGATGATTTCCAACCTTCGATAGAAGATGGAACTTAAAGAAGAAGAAGAAGACCAATTTAAAATATTTTTCTTCTTAATAGCATTTATAAATGGGTAAAATATTCTTCTTTATTTATTATTTCTTCTTTGCTTCTTACTTATAATCTTATTTTTTTCTTCTTAATAATCACTGTATACTATCTGCTTGTACTATTTACTGATCAACTAACTTCTTAATTAATTAACTCCATATTGTCTTACTGTAACTGTTAACTATCTTGAACTGTCTAATCAATGCACTCTCTTACTCTTATACTAACTGTCTAATTGTAACTGTCTTAATGAAAAACTATTTAACTGTTCTAATTTACTCTCATACTGTCTAACTTAATACTGTGTTAATAAATGAATTTTCTCTTGCTCCAAAATATATCGTATTTATATCTTTTCATCGTTCTTGTATCTTCTAGCAACAAATCATGTTCGGAGCTGCTCCATCTGATCAATATTGAACGATCTCGAATATTTTACTATTCAAATAGGGTTAACTGCCTTCTATTGACGTGTTCTAGAGAATTCTTTACCCTTCTATCGAGAATTTTATGGACATTTAGGCTTTGCAAATCAGAATATAAACAAATACACACACACACACACACACACACACACACACACACACACACACACACACATATATATTTATATATATATATATATATATATATTATATAGTATATATATATATATTAGACACATCCGTAATTATTATTCAAATGTCAGTTTCTGTTGAAATTCATTTATGTCATAATAATACAGTGTCAATTATTCAGTGTATATTTGGTTGCCATCGGTCAGATAGCTCAGCGGGCTGTGCGGCTGCCTCTTATTCGCTTCACTGTCGAATGGTTCAGTGGATGTGGGATCGAGCCCCAGCTCGGTGTACAGAAAACAAAAAGTCTAACGCAGCAGTTTAAAATTCTAGATGAATCTGCGGCTTAGACTAGAATATGCTGGGGTCTGATCGGCCTATGGTGGAGCAGTACGGCAAGAGATAAGGGCTTGCGACTCGGTGATACTCCTCCATAGATCCCTACCTGACGGGCGTAACGCCTAAAAAACCGGATATATATATATATATATATATATATATATTATATATATATATATATATATAGTATAATGGTAAGGTTAATTGGGCATTCGTCTGTAAGATGTTAAAGAAATTTAACGAAATATAGCGAAGTCGTTGAAAAGAGCACACTTTGGCTTTCATTATTCAGCTGCTAACCCAATTAACCTTACCATTATACTAATTAATAATCGGACAGCTGTGATCATTCTTCGTTTATATATATATATATATATATATATATATATATATATATTTTATATATATATATATATAATGAACCAGAAGTATAGAAGTATTTGCTGACCACGTAAGGAAGTAAACTTTAAATATTGGGTATGCAGCAATTATGTAAAGTGTACTCTTTTAAATTTTTATTCCAAATTTGTATTTTTATTTTTTTTATAAAATCATTTATGATACAACCTCATTATAGTTTGTAAGTATCGAATTTTTAATTAATTATACAAATTTGTAAAAATTATTCATCACATTTGTAGCTCCCTGATGAAGGACATAAGCCTTCAAACAGGCTTATGACTCCATAAATAGAAGCCGGTTATATACATCATGGAAAGCTTCAATATTCCCTCGAAATATATCCGACTAGTAAAAGCAACGATGGACTCCACAATAGCAACTGTACACACACAGTACGAATTAACTGACAGCTTCGAAATAGTTCAAGGGCTGAAACAAAGGTGATGGACTAGCTCCAACACTGTTCAATCGGGCCCTTGAATATGTCATCAGAAAGCTGAATGTCGGAAGAGCCAATCTCCTAACAAACAAATCTGTCCAGCTCGCCGCATATGCGGATGACATTAACCTCATGTCCCGCAGAGTGGATGATGCAGCAGAAACATATTCGCAGCTGAAAAAAACGGCCAAGGAGATTGGACTTAAAATAAATACACAGAAGACAAAAATACTAACACAGACGCGGACAAAGCGAACAAGAAATCAAATCAAAGTAGAGGATGACATTGAAACAGTGAAGAGTTTTACTTATCTGGGAGTCGAAATGAATACGGAGGGAACAGAAGAGGCCGAAATTCAGAAGAGAATAATGAAGGGAAATAAAGCCTATTTCTCCCTGATTAACATATTCCGCTCCAAGACGGTACATCGAAAATCGAAACTTAAGGTCTATAAAACTATCATCAGACCGATAGTATGCTATGGATGCGAGACATGGGTTTTGACAGAAAGCACTAAACGAAGATTAGAAGTTTTCGAGAGAAAAATCCTAAGGAAGATCTTTGGACCCATCACTCAAAATGGGATGTGGAGATCTAGATATAACCATGAACTCTACCAACTGTTCAAAGAAGCACCTATTGCAGAGTTCGCTAGAGTACAAAGGCTTCGATGGGCTGGTCATGTGGTACGGATGGATGCCGACAGATTGCCGAGAAAGGCCTTGGATGGTAAAATGCAGGGCAGAAGACCAAAGGGAAGACCACGTAATAGATGGGAGAACGAAGTCACAGCAGATGCGCACAACTTACTGAACGTCAGGGCTTGGAGACGAGTGGCGCGGGATCGCCTTTGTTGGAGGCAGAAGTTACAGGAGGCCAAGGCTCAATTTGGGCTGTAGCGCCATTGAAGAAGAAGAAGAAGATGAAGGACATAACCAATGTCCGAAAGCTTGGAATAAAAATTTAAAAGAGTACACTTTTCATTTTTATTGCTGCATACCCAATATTTAAAGTTTACTTCATATATATATATATATATATATATATATATATATATATATATAATATATATATATATATATATATATTTGGTTGCCTATGCACATGGCTCACTTAAATATATCATAATATTATAATTATTAAAATAAAACTTTGTACACATATTATTCGCTAATTTCTTAAAAATACCCTCATATAAATATTTTTTTATAATATTCTCTAGTCTATAACATAAATTATTTCTTTAATCACAATTTAAGTTTTTCAATTAAAATTCGTAATATTACTATGCTAATTTCTTCTATATCTATTATTATCTCAATTTATATATGGTTATTGCGGGATAATAATTGCTTTCTAAGTTGCATTAAATACAGGTATTTCTAATAAATAAACTACTATTTTAAGAAACAATCATTCCCCTCGACGAAACGGTAAACCCTCGACCCTTTTTTACTGTGTATACTGAACTTTTGTTGAAATAAATTACTGAAAGAGTTTTGCTGTAAGAATAAACTTAAGAATTTATTTGACTTCTGCCATACTGTATACTGGTCATTCCAGATCATAATTTGTGAAAACTCATCGTTTTGTTTATTTATAGGTGGTGTATGGGTACTCAGATAATTACACTGTATTCATACCGAGCAAATATATACTTCATCTCCTAATGGTCGTTTATGAAAGAACTCGTAATATATATAGTTTATTGAGGTGGTCACAGATACAATTGAGGAACTAAAAGTGAAAAGTCAGTTAAAATCAAAATTTAAAATTACAAACAACTTAAAAAACTTTCAATGAAGACACAAAAATTCTTAGTTCTAGCGTTTTTTATTGTATAAGTACCAGCACTGATTTAGTTTATTACCAGGTAAGAATAAGATGTGCTATAAATAAATTGTAAATTTGGAAACTAAATCAAAAAGAGCCAAAGCTGGAGTAGCGGTCGTGATAAGAAAAAACATGGAAAAATGTATTATCAACTGGAACACGATAGACGAAAGAATTATAACAGTAGACCTTACAACAAAGGGGAGAGACATAAAAATAATTGGCATCTATGCACCCACGGACGACTCAGATACAAACACTAAAGACATGTTCTTCGACAAACTCTCAGAAGAGTTAAATAAAATAAAAAAAGGCAAGAAATAGTCCTGCTAGGGGACCTGAACGGAAGAGTAGGTAAAGCTCTTGACAACAAAATAATTGGACAACACGGAGAAGATGTAGTAAATGAGAACGGAACAAGATGGTTGGAGGTATGCGAACAACATTTGTTAAAAATACTGAATGGATTTTACAAACATAGAGACATAAATAAATATACATGGACTCAAAAGACAAGAAAACTGCAGTCAATTATAGACTATATAGTAGTTAAACAAGAGACATCTTTAAGACCCTACGATGTAAAAGTTTGGAGAGGGGCAGAATGTGGATCGGATCACCTACTAGTAAAGGCACCCGTGGAAATAAGATATATTAAACAAAATAAATCCCAAGAACAGACAAACAAAGAATCCACACGGCTCTATAACATAGACAGCTTAAAAAATGAGTCCACAAGTTTTCTTTATAAACTACGTTTGGCACAAAAATTAGACGAAGAAATAAACGGAACAGCGGAAGAAATGTATGAGACTTTGAAAATCAAAATTCATGAAGCAGCATTAGAAGCTCTAGGTACGAAAGAAAAAGTAAAACGTAGAAATTATTGGTGGACAGAAGGTTTATTAGAACTGGTAGAAGAAAAGAAAAAACTGTATCTCAAATGGTTAGCGACAAAAGATGAGGAAGACCGAAAGAACTATAACAGATACAAATATATAGAAAAAAGGAACTTAAAAAAACAAAAAACATAACCTGGGACAACAAGTGTGCAGAAATAAGCTCAATGGTAGGAGGATCTAGGTCCAGACAAGCTTGGAAAACTATCAACAGTCTTAGAAAAAATACAAACGAAACAAAAAAAATAAGCCCCATAGACATAGAAAGATGGAAAAATTATTATGAAAATCTATTAAATGAAGAACGTACACAGTTTCTAGACACACAGATAGATAGAGTTGAAACGGGGTTAAATGAAGTGGCGATGATTACCGTAGAAGAAATAAAAAACGCATTACAAAAAATGAAAAATAATAAAGCTCCTGGGCCGGGTGATTTACCTATCGAGTTATTCAAACATGCCACTGCAATAACATTAGAATTGCTTTGTAAAATGTTTAACAAGTGCCTACAAGGAAAAAGTATTCCAAGAGATTGGAAAGTCTCGTACATAAACTCCATCTACAAAAAGGGAAACAGGAATGACTTCAGTAATTACCGAGGTATCAGCATTACGTCATCCACTGGCAAACTGTATGAAAGAGTTCTGAAAAGCCAGAATAGAAAAAGAAGCCACAGAGATCGAAGAACAAAGTGGATTCCAACAGGGAGATCTTGTGTCGACAATGTATTTACTCTCAAACATCTAACGGATAAGAGATTAGCAAGAGGACTAGAACTTCATGCCACTTTTATAGATCTCCGTAAAGCGTTTGACTCCGTACCACTGCAGAGACTATGGACAACATTGGAAAACGCAGGTATAAATGCAGTATATATAAATGCCGTGAAAAAGCTATATCAAGATAACCAAGTTTATATTAAGGTTGGAAACCAAATTTCCAAGGTTTTCACCCAAACAAAGGGTGTCAAACAGGGCTCCTGCCTCTCCTCAACTCTATTTAAAATATATCTTGGTAATGCTTTAAAATATTGGATGAGAAAATGCAGCCCAATGGGCATATGGGTAAATGACACTCCTATATACACAATCCTCTTCGCAGACGACCAGGTAGTTCTTGCCGAGGACCTACAAGATATGACGTACATGATAAACAAACTAATAGACGAATTTAAAAAATGGGGATTAGAGGTTAATACCGAAAAGACACAATACATGAATATAGGAGGCATCGGTCAAGACATGGAAACAGAAAGCGGATTAATTAAAAACGTTGATCAGTACGAATATCTCGGAGTTACACTAAGCGAAGACGGGAGAGACGACAAAGATATAACAAGAAAAATAGGAAAAGGAAAAAAACATGATAAAAACACTACATCCGATCCTGTGGAATAAAACTTTAACTAAGAAAACAAAGAAAAATATATATCAGGCTATGATTCAGCCGGTGCTGACGTATGGGTCAGAAGTGTGGGTCTTTAACAAGAATATGTCACAAAAACTCCTCTCAACGGAAATGATGTACTGGAGAAGATGTTCCGGGTTAACTTTGTTTGACCACATAAGAAATGAAAACATAAGAGAGAGAATGAAAGTAAAGAACACAATAATGGATACGATAGCCGAAAAACAATTAAAATGGTATGGACACCTGAGACGATGAACGAAGAAAGGATACCACGAAAGGTTTGGAACTGGAGACCTACACAGAGAAATAAAAGGGGAAGGCCAAGAAAGAAATGGATATCCAATATTCATATAGAAATGGAAAATAGAGGTCTTCAAGAAGGAGATGGACGATAAAAGAAATTATGGCGATTGGGATGCGAGAAAGCGACAAAATTAAAGTTGCAAACACTCGCTATATATATATATATATATATATATATATATATATATATATTATATTATTATATATAAATTTGGAAACTGCTGCACGAAAGATTTCTGTGAATGAGTGGTCAAACCATCTTTTAGGTCTTTCGAGTCTTCCTACTAATCATTTGTCCTGTACTTTATATGATTCCTGTATTCATTTCTTTATACTAACACTGATCCAAGTATTGTGAAGTACAAGGTCTATTGTCGTTAAAAAATGTCTGAATGTATTCTGTCTATATCTCCAGTTTGTCTTTTTGACTTATAATTATTTCGTTATTATTTTTAATATTGTTTCTTGTCTCTTTCAGTGTCTACCTCTCATTTCTTCTCTTTCTTATGAACATTAAAGGAGTCGTATATTTCCTGAAGTTGTTTAAATTGTACACATTTTGTTGACATCCAGTTTTCTTTAACCTCTCTGCACTTTTTTCCAATTATTTTAGTGATTCGTTAATATTCTATTGGATTCGTTGTATGTTTTAGTCTTATGTTTATGAGGCCCTTGATCTCATGCATCTTCCATTCTTGTTTTTTGTTGTTTTTGTAAACCACATTGTCTTCTTCTTGTATCTTTGTTATTTTGATTTTTTAGAACAGTCCATGTTACTTCAACCAGAGAACTAACGAACACAGTTCGTAGTTCTAGTTCTCTGCTTCAACGTCTGTCTGTACGTTATCGTTTTTATTTCTTTGTTGAGCTTAATACTTATTTTTTTTTCTCTGAAGGTTTTTCAGTTGTGAAATGTATCTTTTTTAATAACACGTTTTCTGTTTTAACTTTCAGAAATCTTTTTAGTCTAAAATTCATTATAACTGGATTGTGATTGCTATGAATGCCAGCTCCAGGGTATGTTTTAGTAGATTTAATGGTATTTTAAAGTTGTGGCCGAGCAAAATGAAGTTAATGTACTTACTAACAATTCTATCTTCTCTGTCTGCAGGTTCCAAGTGTAAAGCCTTCTAGGATGTTGCTTGAAAAAGGTGTTGGGTATTAAAAGGTTGTTCTCAACGCAGAATTGGTCAAATCTATCTTCCCTATTATTTCTGGTACCGAGACCGTTACCAATTAACCATTAACACCAATTTTGGCGTTAAAGTCACCTATGATCAGTGTCATTTCGCCACTTTTTGTCAGTCGCATTATTTTATCTATGTTATTAGAACAACTTTAGACACCTTTAGAATTACAAAAAAAGAAAAATTAATTTGACAGTGTCGTTAAAAACTAAATAAAACTTAGACGCTGTGGTGGAAAAATTCAATACCGATATTTAACAAGTGGTCTGGGAAAATACCACTGAACTACTATGAATATTGAAAGAAAAAAACCCTAAGAAAATCTTGAGATTAGTTTATGAAAAAAGAAGAGCAAGAAAAAATGGCAACTAACCAGAGCACCACAAGACAAAACAAAAGTAAACTTGGCACACAACTAAAGAGAAAGATTAGGCAACTTAAGAATAAATCTATTTGCGAATTCCTGATACATTTGACTAATGATTCTAGTACTGAATACTCGCCACCATGGAAAACCACGAAGAATTTAAAGGGACCAATTATGCAAACGCCTCCTATAAGTAATACACACGGATATTGGGCAAAAACCAACAAACAGAAAGCATTAGTATTTACAAACTACCTCGAAAGTGTTTTTCAACCATATATAGTAGATATAGATGAATCTCTTCCAGAAATTATTTGACAAGATGATGTGGTTATTATTTTAACGACACCAAAGAGATTAAAAATAAAATCGATACGAACAATAATCGTAAAAAGGCTTCTGACTCCAATTTGATAACTAGGCAGATCCTTAAGGAGCTACCTAGAAAGACCTTGTTTAAACTTATCCATATAATTAACGCATCGTTTCATTTAAATTATGTTCCACAACTATGGAAGGTAGCTGAGATCATCATAATTACAAAAACCGGGCAAACCGCTACATGAAATGATGTCTTATCGGCCAATATCCTTGCTACCGATTATGTCGAAATTATTCGAAAAGGTCTTGCTCAAGAGGTTAAGGAATGCGGGTATTGCGCCCACTTAAGCAATTTGTTGAATAAACAAAACTATAGGTCTTGAAACAGAATGTCAACTGCAAATAAAGTCATGTTATCGACTTCTAATTATTTAAGCCTGAAAGTGTTAATTTATTTTATTTTGAGTATTAGATTTATATTCACAAACCTACACTCGGGCGGAATTATCCGACCATGCGGGTAATTGCGCTCAGTGATGGTATAATACCGCCCAAGGTTACATTATATGAAAATCAAACACAAAATAATTATTTGCTCACAAACAACATCTATTTATTTATTATGTAAAAAAACGTATTCAAAGAACTACTTAATCAAAAAATCAAATATAAAACATTTAAAACTTTACTCTATTTGCAATAATCGCATACAAAAGTTTTGTGATTATCGTAACCACTGCATTCCTTATGAGCCCATTTATGGCAAACTCCGCAACGCATCATACCACATTTCAGATTTGCCATATTCACCACAATACATGCATTCTTCTTCTCTGTCGCTGTTGGGATCATCGGAACTATGATCGTTGCAAATTTCCATTTCATCGTGGGATGAAGCACTTGAAGAACTATCGTCAAACTTGACTTTCCTCGTGGCGCGTTTTACCTTTTTGCTGACGTTTTTGACAGGAAGTTTTTGCTTTCCTTTCTTCTGTAATTTACTATTCTCTTTCTGCTCCAGTTCTATTTTTTCGGGAGTTCCCGTCAAAATCTTTGAAATGCCTAATTTTCTACCCCTCTTTTTTAATTTATTTTCATTCACTACGCACAACGGTGTCATTTGTTCAATAGATATATCTCCTTGTCTCTCGTTTATAAGCTACGATTTTGATGATGAAGGAGCGACATCTGCCTGAGCTTCGATGACTTTTGATGTACTTGGAATAACATCAGGTTCATTTATTTCCAAGACTGCATCTTTTGAAGGTACTCGATGTGGTTTGGAGGTATAGGGAGTAATATCAGCTTCAAGAAGTTGTAGTTCGACAGCGGGAATGTTAGAAAGGGTGGAAGGCAAAAAATCTTCATACGTGAAAATATTCGGTCTATATGGAACAATACCACTTATTTCAAAGCCTTTTTGAGCTTTTTCCATGGTGGCTACATGAACGAATGCTCGATTGAAAATTTCCGATATATCAAACGGTGTTATTTTTTGGTGAACATTTCGTCTCATATAGAGAGAACATTCACTTGAATAGGCAGATTTTAGCGGCCCAAAGAATGTCTAGATCTAGTGGCTGTAGCCTATGGGACGTGTGGGGCGGAAACGATAACATAATAATCCCATTTTCACGGCAAAATTCATATGCAGATAAAGAACAATGACTGCTGTGATTATCAAGCAACAGCAATGCTGGGTTGTCCTTAGAAGTAGATGCGTGTTATTAAAATGCTTAAGCAAAATCAAGAATAAATCTTTATTCATCCAGCCTTTGGGCGAGCATGCATATATGGCACCTACCAGTCCATTGCGTTTGAGCTGATCCGACATTCGGATTCTAGGATAAATAAACATCGGTGGTATATATATATATATACTATCCCTGATGCACTTACTGAGCAGCACACAGTTATATTTCAACCTCTCTCCCAACTTACAGCTTTTCCCAGTTGTTTGACACCTTTTGGGGCTATAATTGTGGATGGCACCCGCACCGTGGTAATACCTGTCTCGTCGACATTAAATATACGGCAGGCTTGAAAGTTATATTTTGTTAAGACTATATTTAAATTTGTGAAAAAAAGGCCTACACTTTCAGCAATAAAACCCGAAATTCTCCCTAAACTGGTTGCCTCGGGTTTCCTCAAACTAAGATTTGGATGCCGTTTTAAGAAAGCTTGAAGCCAGTCTTTACCGTCCATTTTTTTGTCATCGTTGAAGCAGTTTTTAATATTATTTTTAACCGCAAACTCGTAGACGATTTTCCGTAAATCAGTGGCCGTTAGCCCATAGAACATCTTCGCCAGATATATGCAGCGATCAGCCACTTGCTGTTCTTGTTCACTGGAAAATATAGGATTACGACCTAGTTATGCTGCACAAGCATGGTTGGCATTTAGTCTATCTTTTAATGTAGAATATGAGATACCTGAAAATAGAACATTAGAAAATGGATTAAAAAATAGAAATCCTATATTACCAAACTCTCTTGCACTTTGCCTTTTTCCCTTTCCGTTTCTAACTGCATTTATAGCTTCCTGAAGTTGTTCTGCACTCCAAGTTGCCTTTTTCATGAACTCACCGTTGCCTTTGGCAATTCTTTATCCTAAATTAAAAATGTATAAATTAATGTTTATACCGCTCACTGGAGGGTAATACCGCCCAAGTTGGGCGAAATTAACAGCCATCGCCATATTATAAGCAAAACAATTGTTAATCGTTATTTCTCAAAATATTGAAAGAATTTGTTTTGATCCATGTATATAAGAGGACCGGTCACTAATTAATAAAAAAATCAATAAATTAAGTATAAAAATAAGTTACTTACAAATTATTTTCGAGCACGTAAATATTATAGCGGCACCACACAAAACACGTTTATCTCTGTCAAACAAATAAACGTGCTTATGGCTGGCGATCCTGTTGCTCGCTTCTCTCGGTAGTATCGTGACGTTACTTCAACGCTGAAGTTACTATTTCTCTATGTTTAATATATTGTATAGAGTGGGCGGTATTTGCCGCTGGGCGGTAATACCCGCATTTCCCCTAAACGTATTATCGAAGAATGACGACTCATCCCCGATCACCAATTTGGATTCAGAAATCAGCATTAATACAAGTGATCATGTCCACCGGATCACGGACGTGATCTAAAAATCACTTATTTTTGGGTGTAGCACAGGCCTTCGAAAAGGTCTGGTACGAAGGATTGAAGCATAAGATAAAATGGCTCTTTCTGTTCAATACTCAAAGATCTGTATTTCAACAAATAATTCATATCATTTTCGCATACAACCTCCATTTAAATCTAAACACTTAACTAAACGTCCAGGTACACCCGAAACTAGGTCGAGGCCATAATTTTCGGTAATAGTGTTCCAACTGTTCCAGGCCTGTAAAACTGACCGAATCAAACCTTCTTTAACTCGTGGCGCTGCTCGGTCCACTTCAATCTTTATCAGTCGCCATATGTTTTCAATGGGGCTAAGATCTAGAGATGCTGCTGGCTACGGAACTGTTGCCAATTCGTGTTCTTGCATCCAAGTATAAGCAGAAGTATAGCATATTGCATTATCTTGCTGAAAACGCCACCCCTCTGGATATAAAACATGAGCCGTTTCAAGAAGAAAACCATTTAGGATGTCACAATATTTTAGTGTGACATTTGGAAATTTGAATAGTAACATTTTCTCCTGATAGGACTTTTAGATGATTTGCACCAAGCTGGAAACAGCTTTCATTAGAGATAAAGATATTATATAAAAATTATCTTCCTTGCCTTTGCAGAGATGTCATTGTAGGGATTTTTTTTTGGATTCCTTGATGTAGCCTTGCTTTTTTAGTGACAGTTTCTGAGCACAATTTCATTTTTCGTTGATTTCAAAATTTATTCGCTAATTTTCTAAACCCTAGGTGGGGATTTTGTTGTCCTACAGCCGCTAAAGCATTTAAATTGTTTCCGTGAATTTTAGGCGGGCTACCCGAAACTGGTCTATGTATCACATCTATGTCATTTTTTATCCTCTTTATTGGTTCATACACTGCACTTTCTCCGAGTTCAGTCAATTGCACTATTTTTTTAACGTTTAGGACACCCTTTCTATACAAATATTCCACCACTTTTTTTTTCTACTTGCGACATTATTTTACAAATCTTAAATTTGTTTACAAACAACAATATTTGACAGATGGTGTTGTCATACGAATTTTTCCATAACCTACTCTCGACACAATCTACTTTATGCATTATTTTTGTCTTAAAATGTTACAAAAAGGAAATCTATTAAAATTAGGAAAAATATAAAATTCAGTATACTTTCTAGACAAACTATATAACAGATGTAGGTATCTGTATTTTGTTTTTTTTTGTTTTCCTGAACCAGGCCATCTTACTTCACTAATCCCCCAGATGTCTATTTTCATTTTTCTCATCTCGGCTTCAGTGTTCGCCAATTTCCCAAATAAAAGTAGCTGAGGTACCTACCTATATTTTATTTTGTTTTTAAATTGTACATTCTAAAAATACAAAAATTATAAGAATATCTGCATTTTCTTTTTTGTCAGCCTGCTTGCATTCAATGCTGGACAAAGACCTTCTCCTGAGTTCGCCACTCTTCTCTGTTTTATGCTACTTGATGCCCGTTTTTCCTCACTTTTGATTTGATTTCATCTAGCCATCATGTTTATGGTGTTCTCCTAAGACTGTCTCCAATGTACAATGTTTCTGATCCATCTTTTGTTGTTCTGTCGTACCAGGTGTGCTACCCAGCCTTATTTTATTTGGGCACTCTTCCAATTACATACAATTTTTACCTTCTTGGAATTAATTAACTTAGGTTGTTAATTATTTTATTAATTAATAGCATTTCTGCGTGTTGTATTTTCAGCATTTCAATATTATAAGTAAGTTTAGTATTATTTTTTATTTTTGACTCTCCGCAGACCACCCGTGGGCGCGGCATACGTTGCACAACCTGGTAGGCGACCCTCTTTAATGCATCGCTTATTTCATTTTAAACTAAAAACACAATAGCTACTATAACTACCCTATTCTCTAGATAGCAATGACCTGCAGTGACTAATATATACAGTATAAATAATGTTTACAAGGTTAGATTGTATTCTTGTGAGTTATAAAAAGTTTTGAACAATTCAAAATGTCGCAAATAAACTACTAAAATCATGACTTATGCTCAACTCCAGTAATGGTTACAGTTGCTTCTTCGACTCATAAGTATCTTCCCAAGTTACGGCAGACATTAAAATATATTCAATTATTACTTTATTGCAGTTCATAACTCCAAATTTGAGACGTAAATATAAACGGCGTAATTTATTAGTCTGTTCAGCTGCAAGTCGATTTTGTGTGCGACCTCAGAGATACTATTTTTGTCGCGATTTATAGGGAACCATTATGGAGGATTATGGATTTAGAATAGACAATTTTCGTATGTTGCTTTAAACCCACGTGTCTCAATATTTCAGATATACGATGCTAAATAATATCTAAATAAAATCGTAACACTTAACTACCGATAAAAAGATCAAGTAAAAATAGATTAACATAGTCTAAACTGTTATCATGTCACAAGGAGACCAAAACAATGAAAAAATGAATATACATAATATATACATATATACATATATATATATATATATATATATATATATATATATATATATATATATATATATATATATAAATTAAGGATCACTCAATGAGTGGTGGGTTTTTCGGTCAAACTCAGCACAAGGTATATGATAAATGACATTTACTTGTTCCAAAAGGGACAAGGGTGTTTTTGTTTTAGAAAACAAATTTCTGACAGTCTTGGCATTCTTAACTGCAGTTTTAACAGGTACGTCATTGTGTTTGTACAGTTTAATAACTTTTTCCATAACTGGAGGGAAATAAGGTAAAGATGAATAATTGGTAGTTGGAGTCACAAGTAATTGTAGTTGTTGTAATTTTTTTCCCTTCTCAATATTTCTGCTTGATCATAATTAGGCGTGTGGCCCATCGTAATAGAATGTTCACTTAATGTACAGGCTTGTACTTTATTCAGATTAATGTCACTCTTGTGCGATTTTAATCTTCCGGACAAATTTCTGGACGTTTCTCCAATATATATTCTATTGCAGTTTTTACAGAATAGAGAGTAAACAACATTGGAGCTTTCTTTATTATTTATTCCTTTTTATCTTGATTTAAAATGGTAAACCTTAAAGTTTACCTTAAAGGTTTAAGGTAAACTTTGAACAGTATTTTTATTATTGATTTAAATGGCACAATCACCTTCATTTATTTCGAGATATACTCTGTCCCTTTTGATCCAAAGTTACGTATACCATTTTTTTCCTTAAGTTTATCGTAATGCTAAGATTTGCTTATTAAACTAGTAAAATGTTCATTACTGTAAATCTAACTTTTTTCCTTTTCTTGATGCCAAATTCTTGATTCGGTTTTGTGGACTTAGTGGTATAGTATTATCTTCAATATTAGCATCATTAAACTTGCATTGAATAAAATCAGTAATTACTTCTATAACGACATAAGAAGACTTTAAGATATGTATTTAATTGTCTGTCACGATTAATTTTTATAGCAGCAGCATGTAACCTGAAAATCACTCAGAAATTGTCATATTTTTTTTTATTTGATTAAATATGTATTGTATCTTTTATTATCCTCATTTTTCGTGGATTGTTTTTATAAAATGTGAGAAAATGTATTAGTCTACTTGATTAATATCCTGTCAGTATATAGTTTTCAGGCGTTCTGTATCGATAAGGATAATAAATGTGTTAAAATCTGACTTTACCTATTACGTTATAATGCTCTGCAATATATCGAAACATTAAATAAATAAAAAGCAGTTCACGAAGTCAGTGTTCCAAGGGCAATAAATTTGAAATCCAACTTCCAAACGAATGGTATTTCTAGATAAAAGTTGGATATTTGCCAGTCCTAGAACAAAGAATCTAACGAAATACGCCATAAAGTGTTCAACATATGACTTATTTGAGTCAACACAAAAGATATGTAAATATTTATGTTGGTATTATCCAAGGATGTCGTTTTGCGATAATGCTTAAATTTATCGTGAAAATTTTACAGGAAAATTACTTTTCAAACTAAATAATCCGTGCATGGTCGCTACTTTTCGATCCGATAAATCGACTTAGCTTACGAGTTTCTCAATGTGAAACAGTTCTCCTCGCATAGGAAATTGAGTTTTTGACGTCTATTTGAAGTTCGTGTGAACAAAAACATCTTTTATAGTCCAAGCTATAAGTAGAGAAAAAATGTGCGTTAATTAGTGAATTTTTGAAAACAGCACTGCGTTATAAAGGGTAATGCCTGGAGTAACCTCCAAGTGTTTTCAACTCCAAACTGTTCTTTATTATTTTTTATGGCACTTTTAATGTGAAAATAATCTGTTTTTTGATTATTTTTATTTTATTTGTATCAAATGAATATTTTAAGTTAGAATGAGCACAATGTTATATAAGTACACAAATCAAGCTTTAATTTGAGTTGTTCTAAATTAAATTTGACCCAGTAGTTTATGCAAAATTAACGATTTAAATTTTTTTTTATGCAAAAGTCTTTAGTTTGTAGCTCTTTTAATTACAAATTAAATAAGATTTTATAAAATAAAATCGGTAAATTTTTTTTTTCGAGAAACGTTTACTCGTTTATGAGCATTATTTGAGAGTTTGTTATCAAATACAAGCTTGGCTCTTATATAATCATGATTCGTTGTATTTTGGTTGCCAAAAGGTTAAAACAGATTAGAATCAATCACATCTAACCAAAAAATGGTTCCTTCTGAGGTGTCAGAAAGTATGTCATGTAAATGTACTTTTACATCTGCGTGCAACAAACAGTGTGTTTGTTGCAATAATGCTCTAAAATGTAGGCGAATATGCGAAAATTGTAACAAAAATAGCTATGATAATTCTCCGATTGTTAAACGTGATCAAAATGACGATCTGAATGTGACGATATTAATTTACTCAGTGACATTTAAAATGTTAAACTCAGAAGAAATAATTTCTTGAACTTATTTTTTTGGCAACAGAATGACTATATTAAAACATGCCATGATAACGATATCAATGTTTTATCTTTTCTACTTATTGTAAAAATAAAGTTTTATCTTTAAATCTTTTGTGAAGAAACCGATTTGTGAAAACGAGTTCGTATAAAAATTTTTACTTATTATTATTCAGTCTAATTGTATTCAGTGTAAGAAAAAGCCTCGAGTTCGAAGACTCCAAAATTACTATTATGTTACCGATTTTGACAGGGGTAGAATTATTCTGTATAGAGAAATGGGTTTGTTGTATCGCAAAATTGGCCATCGTGTTAATTAAACGGCAATGACGGTTATCCGTGTCTGTCGTGTGTGGACAAACGAAGATAGAGGAATACAAGGAAGACCAACTGGTCAACCGAGTCGTACCACAGAGCGTCAAGATAGGCGCTTTAGATTACTGGATCGGCGAGATCGATTTGCTACTATGCGTCAAACTGCTGACCAATGGTTTGAAGTATAAGGTAGACCTGTTATAATGCCTACAATATACCGTCGCATTCGAGCCTTTGGACTGGTTTCATTCCGCCCACGACTAGTACTTCCTTTGACTGCGGACCAGTGTCATTAGCGTTTGAATTGGTGCAGAGAACGGTAGCATTGGGTGGCAGAATGATGTAATGTAGCATTCAGCGATGACTACGGTTCTGTTAGGATGCATGATGGTAGTAGGATGGTAAGAGGCCGCCGCGAAGAGCGACGAGATATCAGGTTTGCTGTTTCCCTTTTCAGCAAGACAACGCGCATCCCCATATTGCTCGTCAAACTATATTTCCTCCGAGAAATTGGCGTTATTGTTTTGCCGTGGCCACCCCGTGCTCCGGATTTTAATCATATCGAACATGTATGGGATATCATGGAAAGGAGACTGTCCACTTTGCACCATCCTGCACAGACTCTGGTACAGTTAATACATGATATTTAAGTTGTTTGGAATAAGGTGCCACAAGTAGATATCGATCATGTAATTTTGTCAGGTTATTGTTTTTGTCTAATATTTACTATTTAATATAAAAAATATATCAAATATGTAAAATAAAGTTTAATATGTGTAATTAAAAAAATATTTACCGAAGTGTGAACAGTAAAAAAAAATATCGCCAAAAAATGTCCATACAATTTTCCGCTAACCCAGAATAAAAACAGTGAAATTGGACCATATTTAACAAATATGTGAAAAGTTGTTCCTAGCGCCGCGGTTTTGAAGTGCGCCAGGCTGAGAGGGGAACCAGCCATGGTAATCATTTAGTTGAGACTGTACCGTTTCAGTACACAAGTTTATTACTATTATTGTACACTGTATGGCAAAGAGTATTCACACTATTTTGTTTTAAGTTATTGAAGTTTGTTTTCTGAATAAACGAGTAAGAGAATTTATCGTTCTAAGTATTTTATATACGTGTCTCCATTTATCCATTTTATTTTATTCTTCTTCTTTAAGTGATGTCTCCCAATCAGAGGTTGGATACCGTCATCACTATCTTTACTTTATCTACTGCTGCTCTGAAGTGTTCTATAAAACTGCATATAAACCAGTCCCTTAAATTCTTCAACCATGACACTTTACTTCTTCCTATATTCCTTCCTCCTCTTATCTTTCCCTGTATTATCAGCCTTAGCAGTTCATATCGCTGTCCCCTCATTACCTGTATCAGATATTGTAACTTTCTTATTTTTACTGTGTTTATTATTTCGCATTCTTTGCCCATTTCTCGCAATAATTCTTTATTCTATAGTTGCGTTAAAATGGAAAATAATGGCTGTCTTTATTTACTCCTTGTAATGGGGCAAATGACGACATTTGACGCAAGATTTAAAAAAAATATAGAGTAATTTCTTTAGCGAAATATATGTTGAAAGTAATAATTTCCTAAAGGGTTACCTCTCCTTGACCATACAAAAATATACAAAAAATCTAAGTACAGTAATTGTTCCGAAAATATCTGAACATATTTGAAATTGAAATAAGTGACCCCCATTACCTCTACTGACGTAAATATTAAATAAATAAATTTGAAATACCTTTAATAATGGCAGTAAATTTAATTCTTAATTATTATAAACACAGCAGCTGTGATTTTTTAAACAAATTGGGCTAACTTTGTTCGTAGAAAACTTTCTTTTTTAATCTTTGTCTTGACTTCAGCTATGAGTATCAATAAGTTAAAAATTTGGGTAATATATAGGGGGCGCTGTAGCCTAATTAGTTTATAACGCAAAAGTCGTCCCTGCTCCAAAGAAATAAATAATGAGTTGAAAAAATGTTTGAGCAATTATTTTTATTCATGTATAAAAATATAATTGACCAACAAGAGAATCAGTTTAAAATTGGATATCTATTTTTTTTGGAGACCAACAAATGTGTAATAATTATAGAGGACTGACATTATTAAACACAGCGTATAAAATCATGTCAACCTTAATACAACGAAGACTGGCCAAAGCGACCACAAATATCATGGGAAAGTATCAATGCGGATTTATTAGGGGAAAGTCAACAACAGATGCCATACATACGGTAAAGCAAATTATGGAGAAAGCTTATGGATATAAAATAGAAATTGAACTGCTTTTTATAGACTTCCAACAAGCATTTGATTCAATAAACAGAGCGAAATTACTTACAGCTATGAGAGAAATGAAAATACACAACAAATTAAGACGATTAATAAAAATGACAATGAGCAAAACCGTAGTAACTGTAAAAACACAAGAAGGAGACACAGAAGAATTTGTTATAAATAAAGGTGTAAACTCTGTTTAATCTTGCCCTGGAATATATAGTCAGGAAAATCAACAAAGGTACACTTAGAACGAGAGAGGGACAAATAATAGCATATGCCGACGATATTGTGATAATAACAAAGAACAGAAAAAAATGGAAAGTATGTTAAAAGAATTGGTAGCAGAAGGGAAAGTAATGGGATTAGTAATAAATCAAGAAAAAACAAAAATAATGATATTTGACAAAAAATATGAAAACAAAAAGGTTGGACTGGGAGAATATATATTTGAAGAAGTAGAAAAGTTTAAGTATTTGGGAATATTATTAGCAAACAATGGAGAAAGGGAAACAGAAATTAAAGAAAGGATAATTACAGCAAATAAGACATACTATGCAAATAAAAAGCTTCTAAAAAATAAATTACTGAGCAAAAGATCGAAAATGAAAATATATAAAACAATAATTCGACCGACTATGATGTATGCTGCCGAAACCCTTAGCATGACAAAAAAACAAGAGGAAGACCTTAGAATACTAGAAAGAAAAATACTAAGAGCAATATTAGGACCCATAAAAATTAATGAAAACCAATATAGACAAAGAACGAATCATGAACTACTAAACGAAATTAAAGAGGATATAGTTTGTAAAATAAAACAGCAAAGGGCAAAATGGCTAGGACATATATGGAGATCAGGACCATCTACGACAATATTCTCAATATTGGAATGGACACCAGCTGGTAAACGAAGACGTGGAAGACCAAGATCTACATGGCTACAAGAAGTAACAAACGATCTCAACAGGGCGGGCGTACGACAATGGAGAGCAAAAACCAGAGATAGGAAACAGTGGAGAAAAATAACAAGAAAAATTAAATAAAGAAAATGAGGACTGATCTACCTCGTAAAATAGATCTAGAGAGCTTAAGCGGCGTAACCCCGCACGGGGTGTTTAGCCACAATATATATATATATATATATATATATATATATATATATATATATATATATATATATATATATATATATATATATATTTTTAAAACATGTTCTGGCCATGTAAAATTTATAAAAATGTCAGAATTTGTATAAACAATTAAATTATTTCTAATTATTGGTATAATAAGAGGTACAATATAATGCTTTTTACATAAAAAAAGAATTTTTACAAATGTTATTTAAGAAATTAAAAATGGAGAAAAATTCTCATTTTTTGACTTCTAAACGTTATTTTTTCATAAAATACTGTCTACTACTAAATTCAAAAGCTCAACTTTGAGCTTTTTTATGTACAAATGCACAGGGCGTTCGATAACACTGTACTGCATCAAAGATATATTTTGTTTAAATAAAACACCCTGTATTTTATTTTTAAATTAAAATCGGTTACACTTCCTCTTTATAAAAATATAAAGTTGTGTTGTGGTATACCGGGTACTTAAAAAGTTATAACAAATTGTAACAACTTTAACGCTCTGTATAATTAAAAATGGGTACAAGAGTAGCTTCTTGTAGCGACAGTTTTTAAATCTTTGTCAAAATTCATAAATATTATTGATTTTGCCAATACTCTAAATACTGCTCTGTAAATATAATATGAGGTAAGTCAAAACACAAATTCAATATTTGCTCAGTATTTTTAAATGCATCACCCTGTATTTTGTATCACTATCATAAACTAACGTCAATATGGTTTATTTGGTATAACTTTTTTCGGTTAAAGTCTAAAGTGCGTTCCGATGAAGTTAGCTACAAAAGAAACTTCGGTGGTTTTAAAATTTGCGTTTACGGTACATATTTCCATGTATTTGCTATGTATGTATTTTATGCCTCAAATATGCTTTTAAACAGTAGATTTTTATTATATTATTTTATAGAATCGGGCATTTTAAATTTTTTTCAAATTTATATAAAACATGAACGAATGAATATTTGTTTCTCTCGATATTAGTTGCAGTTAGTTATTAGAAAACAAAAAAAATATAATTGCTCTTTGGTAGATTAACGGATAAATTTGGCAATAATGTCCAAACCTTTAAATCACGAGTTGCCAGATTGCAAGATAATTACAAAGTTAAAATATATATTAAAATCGTTACAGCAAAATTTAACTAATTATTCACTTTCTAACTTTAGTATATATAGTGATTTATATATTATTTTTCTCGTTATTTTACCATTTTATGTTTTTCATGTTTAATTAAATTAATTAATATTATATAGCCATGCTCTTTTACGATTTATTATAAGGACATGGCAACTGCCATGCAGCCAAGCAACTGCCAAATACAAAATTTCCTTCATTTGTAGCTAACTTCATCGAAACGTTCTCTAGACTTTAACCCTATTTTCCATGTATATACGGAATAGTTTTGCAGACATTTTAAATTGTAAAGAAAAAATTTCATGTATTAAATTTCTTATTTTGGACGCAAAAAAAATTAAAGTAAGAAATTATTATTTTCGTTACAGAAGGTTATCGAAATGAATTCCTGTATTATTAAAATCATGCTAGCCATGAAGGTTTGTTTTACAAATTGACAGTTCAGTTTAAAAACTGCCATTTCAATATCGCAGATGGCGTTAATCTTATACACAATATCCAAGAGAAGAACGTAGTATGATTAGATCTGTATTAAGACTTAAAAATTTATTTAAAATCCTTTATAAAAGGTATATAATTAAAACACCCAATCGGGCTACATCACAAAACGTTTTCGGAATCTATATTCCATCATCAGTGTGTTTAAGTGGACGTGTTTTAAGTTAGAGGTTACATTATTGGATCTTGTATGTTATGATGTTAAAGTTAGAAGTGGAATTAAGAACATGGCAACGTAAGACTCTACATGAGGTTGCTGGTCCTGAGACAAAGTGTCTACGAGGACTTGTTGATAGCAACTGAGTCTCGTATACCTTTGTAAATACCCTTGTAAATACTGAGACGTAGTAAGTCCTCGTAGACACTTTGTGTCAGGACCAGCAACCTCATGTAGAGTCTTACGTTGTCATGACGTTATCAATTCCCCTTGTAACTTTAACACCACAACATATAAGATTCAATACTGTCGTCCTAAGCAAAAAGGCAGTATCTCCACAAAAGTTTCGAGATAATGCAGATTTTAGTTCTTTTTGAAATCATTGAATAAGTTTATTTTTTTGTAAGCTATTTTTATAAGTTTTAATGATAACGGCGGATACCGCTTTTAAGCAATGTATATTATTACAATCGTTAAGAATGAATTACATAAAAAAGCAGTAACTCCAATAAGTTTGAAGCTACTGCTTATTAGTGTAATATTTCTTCAACGGAAAGTACGGTGAAAACAAAAATCATTTCGTTTTATTAACTTTATTAGTTAAGAACTTTCTTAACATATAAAGAAACATATAAAAAAACTTATAAAGGAGTCATGCAACCCTTGCTTTTGCATGAGAGCCAAATCAATATGGTAAATTCCGTGAAATTTCTAGGTATTCTCATTGACAGTGATCTCAAATGGTCCTTGCATACTGACTCCTTAAGGAAGAAACTAGCCTCAGCTTGCTTTGCAATAAGATCTGTTTCCAAGGAACTAAATTTATCTTCTGCCAAAATGGCATATTTCTCATTGTTCGAGTCCCATCTTCGATATGGGCTTCCATTTTGGGGTTCTAGTACAGCGGCCCAATTTGATACTATTTTTAAGTTGCAAAAAAGAGCTATCTGTTATCTATTTGGTCTCAAACAAACAACTCATTGCAAGACCTACTTCAAAAATCACGGAATTTTGACGCTTCCCTCTTTATTTATTTTGGAAACGGTTTGTTTGATTCGAAAGCATCTAAACATTTTTCCCGATAGACCTGACCATGGCTACTCCATTAGAAATTCGGATTGTAACGTTTACTTGCCGATCCCGTCCACTCAGCTAGTAAAGAATTCTATTCTATATCGTGCAAAGAAACTTTATAATCACCTTCCAAGAGAAATTAAATCCGCAACATCCTTCATTAAGTTTCGTAAGGTGACAAAAATCTATCTGTCTGAAAGACCATATTATTCAGTTGACGAGTTTCTTAATGTATAACAAAGAAACAAAATTAGTATTGTTTATAATTACATTTGGGTGTCTCAAGCAGTGGCTACAATTTGTCTCATTTGTTGTTGTCTGTACAAATTATGTAGTACATTATGTACATTAAAATTGTGTTATTCTGTTTTTTACTATATTTGTTTTTGTTTTATACTTTTTGTACTATTTGACTGATTTATTTTTTAGCTTTGTCCATAAAATTGTTCAATAATTTTCAGTGACAATAAAGCATATTTCTATTTCTATTTCTATTTCTTAAAACATCATTAAGCTTAACTCTACATTTTGTTGGAAAATAAATAATTAGTCAAAACAGATTATTAATTATTAAAAAAACTCCGATCTTAAATCTGCGGCTGCATCATTGACGAGACGGCTCTGCCAAAATTGTCTTAGATTTTCAGGAATTTATGAAACCAAATTTTGCAAAATCGCTAGCTTCCTTTCTTCTGTAATTCCTTTTGGTTTTGAAATACTGACAGGTTCTTTGAAGCCAGACCTGGCTACTTTAAATTTTAAAAATTTAATTCTTTTGTTTTGTTGGAAACAAAACTTGTTTTATAAAATAAATTAAAGATACCTCGCTTAGCAACAACTTCAACCATGTCTTTCAAGTATGGTCGTGGTGTTGTATGGTTTATTTTTTAAATTAATGAGTTGTCAGGCCAAACAAAGAAATCCTCAAGCTTCATTTCTTTCATCTCAACGTTTCCAGAATTAGCTGACTGAACGTAAGACACAAAATCAGCGCAGTCATAAATCTTTTTCATTCGCTGCAAAGACTGCTTCACCTGATAGTGAAAACTGTTAGCTGACATAAAGGAATGACCTGGTTCAAATATCTAAAGGTAAGTCTGTGCTACAATTATATTGGAATTGATAATCTATAATAAGTATGAGAACAGTGACCAATTCTTGTTTTGGCCCGCACAGTTGTCAAGCCAAATGATTATATTATGTTCTACATCATGCATGTGCAACATAAATGGATGAAATGTACTTATCAAGTCTTCCTTTTTCCTTCCTGATATGCGTTCATGCCAGAGGCATGCAAAGGATTTGATTTTCTGTTTCTTTTCAACGGCTAAAAAGGTTTCGTTGAAAACTATAATTCTTTGGCAAAACACAACTTTTTTAAACATATCGATTCTGGGCAACATAATCACCTTCTCCAAGTCAGCTGAAACACAAACTGTGCTTGATGGATAATCATACTTCGTATCAGCCCTGTCTTTTCACGTGCTTCCTTAGATATTTTGATGTGTTCTTTCCAAAGTTACAGTTACTATAATCCTCCGATGATGACTGTTCGGTACGTTCAGGATTGTGAATCTTAAAACCCTCACACAACTCGCACTCCTCATGGCCCAACGATGCAAAGGAAATATTTAAATTCTTAGACACACATTTTCTATACAGTTCATATCAACACTTTATATTTGGATGAACTGTAATAAAATCTCTATGTATACTTCGATTCGTGATATCATTCGGAAGATATCTCTAGAGAGAAGCATGTTCCTTGCGATAATGGGACACAGAAGGGTTGAAAGATTCAACATGTTTTTTTATTAATTCCCTGTCTACACGGGGTATTTTTGTATGTTTTCATTTTCTATCAAATAAAGGTACTAGGGTCTTATTTCGCCATAACATTTGTGATGATTTTGTCGTTCTTTAAATGATATCCTAGAGTGCACAGTAAACAATTTTTCTACACTTCATGCTTTTTACCATTACTTTTTAAAAAATAATAAAATGTCCTTTTTCGAGCATTTTCTACACAACCGCGCCTTCTTTTCACATCATGAACTGCCACATTTGACGAAACAAAAATGCGTCTCTCTAGCCAATTCATCGACCAGTACTGCTTGTTTATTGTTACCCGCTGATTCTCATTAAAAACTGTTTTACATTTTCTATGGCACACATTGCACCCAGGTCGAATATAGTGTTTGTCTCGTTGCTTCTGAGCATGTTCTTCTTTCGTTTCTTGTTCTTTTTTATCATTTCTCTTTCTCAGTTTTCCCTTTTTAGTATTATACATTTCATCGGAATTTTCACTGCAAGATACGGCAGAACTTGTTGAAGCTATGGCACCTGTTGGATCAGCTGTAGTAATGTTCTTATTGTTACAACTCTTATTAGTAGCTCTGGAACTGTCGTCTGATTTTGATTCAACGTTACCATCTGAACTAGACTACAAAAAGTCAGGGTGTTTAAGTGAGTCATCAGAATCAGCCTGAAAACTCGTTAAAGTGGATATAGCTGGCAAAGCTGAATTTTCACTTTCAGAGATCTTGTAGCCTTACGGGTTCGAAGTTAATATATATTTTACCTTCTATCTCTTCACTGTCATGCGGTTCCTCACCATAACTTCGATTGATAACTTCCATTGTCTGCAGCATTTGCATTATTTTCTTACCACGGGTTCCCATGTTTTAAATTTCTTTAGGTTAACTGTTAACTGTAACAAAATAATATATGACAATAAACCTATTAACAATCGAGTCGATAATAATCTATCTATTTATCTAATCAGCCTTAAACGCCCATTCTTGGGAATAGGCCTCCCCTGTTAATCTCCGTTGGTCTCTATTTTGGGCGATCTGCATCCAGTCCTTTCCTGCCGTTCTCTTAAGGTCGTCAGTCCATCTCATCTGTCTTCCTCTCATCGGTCTTCCTCTTTTTCTTTTCTTTTGCCATGGTCTCCATCTCAATAAATGGTCATAAACTAAACAACCTACGTTTCGCAGATGACACAGCCCTTCTTGAAAATAGTCAAGCAGAGCTGATGAAAATATTTGGTCTGCAATTAAACATATCAAAGACAAAGATCATGATAGTGGACAGACTACACAACAATCATCCACACATAACCACAATTGATCGGTTCGAGGTTGTGAGCTCATACTTATATCTGGGATCATTAATCACAAACACAGGGTCATTACAAGAAGAGATTAAACGTCTATGTGATCTAGCAAAAGTTGCCACAGCAAAAATGACGAAAATATGGAAGGACTGTCAAATTTCAAGAGCGATAAAGAAGAGGTTGATCAACTGCTTAATCTACCCAATACTGACCTACGGATGTGAATCTTGGACTCTGAGACAATCGGAGAGAAAAAAGATAGACGCCACTGAAATGTTCTGTTGGAGACGAATGTTACGAATTCCTTGGACCGACCGTAGAACAAATAATTCAATTTTAAGAGAGCTAAAAGTTAGCCAACGACTCTCTAGTAAAGTCCATCTCCAACAATTAAAATATTTTGGGCATGTTATGAGAGCAAACACAGAAAACATGGAAAGACTCATAATACAAGGAAAGGTAGAAGGTCGAAAATCACGAGGAAGATCCCCAACAAGATGGATAGATCAAATTACAGGAATATGCCAAAGACCTATGCATAAATTAAAAGAAATGACCAGAGACAGAGATCTCTGGAGACGGACAATACACGACATCACGTCGACCACTACACTTCCCCTGGGGGGCAGGATTTAAGAGAGAGATGATCTCCAGTGTAGAATTTGCTTATTCCATCTTTCATCTTTTTGCCGGAGAGTGTGACCGGCGAAGTTTCATTTAAGTTTTTCAACCTGTCTTGATACATCGTTCACCTTTGTTTTTTCTCTGATCCATGAGTTTCTTTTCCTGTCTTTAAGACCGATACCCAGCATCTGTCTTTCCATTGCTCTTGGTGTTTTGGATATCCTGTCGATGTTCTCCTTTGTGAAAGTCCGTGTTTGTGAGCCATTTGTGATAACTGGTAAAATGCATTGATTGAATACTTTCGTTTGCATATATTAAGGGAACTTTTTATTTTTTAGAATATATGATAGTTTACCAAATGAGGCCCATGCTATTTTAGTTCTTCTTTTTATTTCTTCTGTTTGATTGTCCCTGTTCAGCTTTATTATCTGTCCTAGGTATATGTACTCTTTTACCTGCTCTAAATTATTCTGTTTGACTATTTCTAATTGATCTTCTTGGTTTGTCATAGTCTTGGTTATACTATAGTTCATCTCTAGACCTAACTCTGTCGCTTTTCTATCTAGTTCCTCAACCATCTTCTGTAACTCTTCCTTCTTATCTGTTATCAAGACTATATCGTCTGTATATCTCAAGTGGTTCAAGAGCTCTCCATTTATTCTTATTCCGTATGTATCCCATTCTAATTTTTTAAATATGTCTTCCATAGCCTGATTGAACAATTTTGGTGATATTGTGTCTCCCTGCCTGATTCCTCTTTCGAATTTTATTGGTTCTGTAGCGTGTTCGTTCGTCAATTTTATTGTAGTACTCGTCATTTAGTCTTTGTCCTAGCTTGGCGTTGAAATCTCCCATCACAATTGTTAGTCGGGTCTTTTCTTCATCCAATGCTTGTGATTTTTCTTCATAGAATGTTTCAATGTCTTCATCTGAGTATGTACTAGTTGGTGCGTATATCTGAATTAGTTTCAAAGTTGTTCTTTTAAATTTAATTATCATATATGCCACTTTATCTGATATTCCTTTGATACGTTTGTACATGTTTACCAATTCTTTTATTGAATTTAAATCCTACTCCGTTTTTTGTATCGTCTGTCGATAATAATACATACCTAAAACTTTTTGAAAAAAATAAATGTACTGTAATCTTTATTATTGATATTAACACGTACACACAGTGTGTTTAATTAGAATAAACTGAAAGAAATTTATTCATGCTTCCGGCTTCACTTTTTACACACAAAAACTAGGAATTGTGATATCGTGATATGAATGTGTGGTGGGGCATGTCGCGATAAATTCAAGCAGGTGCTAGATTAAAAAGCAGTATCTCCATTTTCTGTAGGAGATACTACCTTTTAGGCTTGTATAAGGTACTTACTGCCTTTTAACTAAGGAATGCCTAACAACAAGTTGAGTTACTGCAATTTTAATAGTCTGCCAGACCAAGGAATGAACGCTTACTGCTTTCTAACTTTTGCTTGGTATGTTAATAATTGTACAAGAACCCATATAAAAGAGCAAACCCTAAGATTGTAAAAATTGGAGATACTGCCTTATTGCTTAATACTGCAGAATAATGTAACTTAAAAATTTAAATTAATAAAATTTAACGGGTTTTTACCCAAATATTTAGTGGCTCAAAACATATACACCTAGACACACTGATGATGGAATATAGATTCCGAAAAAGTTTTGTGATGTAGCCCGATTGGGTGTTTTAATTACATACCTTTTATAAAGAATTTTAAATAAATTTTTGGTGGTACATGGTATACAGCCAGCTACAGGAACTTAGTGTCCTTGTGGACATAAAAATTGTTAGAGACAAGAGAAATAGTCCCAATTGTGTCAACCAACACAACTCCTTCAATCGTGACTTTGTTCCCTTCCATCGTAAACTATGGTATACAGCCAACCACTGGGATCCTTCTCGTTTATATTGTATTTTTACTGTCCATTCATAAAAGAAAGTACTGATTGCATAATTATTTCTCTGTATTTATTATAGAAAAAAGTTACCGTTGAAGTACATATCTCACTCCATAAACCGTTTTATAATAAAACCAGAAGACGCGTGCCGTTATTTCGATTTCTGCTAATAGGTCAACCACAGGCCCAGAAATCACAGGTAAATTTGTTGCATACATTAATACTCTTTATTGATTGTAAAAAAAAGCTACCATTGAAGTACTTATCTCAACTAATAAAGCAAAGTTTTAAAATCAGGACGCGCGTGTCATTATTCCGATTAGTCTGCTGATATCTTAACCACAAGCCTATAAATCAAACCTAACTATAGTGCTAATTGCTATATTCCATCGGTGTGCTTATTCGCTATTTAGATTTAATTTTCCAGATTTGTGTACCATTAATGAATAATAATAACGGAGTCGCTGACCCTGCGATAAAATCTGCGAATATTAGCGTACTCACACTAATTACAGTGAATCATGTCATATATTAGGTGTGGCACCCATTTCCTATTTGTTATAACATGACTTAATTATTTTATCTTGGCATTCTTCTGTTGTGGAAAGATTTATTTACATATTGACTTCAGCGTTTACATATTTTTTGATGCTAAGATATTTCATTTGTTTATCAAACATATCTAAATTACTATTGACTGATTAATTGAAAATATTTTGTTGTATTGAATACTAATATGAATATGTATACACTAGTTAAATATTCTTGTAATCCAGGAGAAGTATACAAAAAATAAAAATTGCTACACTCAAGAGGGAACATTTCCAGTTACAACCTAATAAGAGCAAAATATCACAATACGTGTATTACGCCAACATACAGAGTGATTTATTAGTGTGATAAAGCTCAGTAGATCTCCTATAATAGTAACTAGCAAAAAAAAAAATAATAACAAAACTTGTAGATAACTTTTAGGTTAATATCACAGGAAATGTTACAGGGTATATTCGATAACATAGTGGCAGACCAAACTTATGTTTTTTAAATCAAACACCCCATATTTTATTTTATATTCGAACTATTCTTTATTTTTTCATTACATCAATATCAAGTTTTGTTATGTTATACAGGGTATTTACTAGGGTATAACCAATTTTATATCAAAATCGTAACATAATATTTTTAATAATTACATATGGCGTAATATCCGCCATATGTTTTTATTGATTGTCAAAATTTTTAAAGATGATTGATATTACTCATGTCTAAATTTATTAGTTTTTGAAATATTTTCAATTAGGTGTTTAAATTTTTACAAATTTTAAGTAAGCCATGACTGGATTGATTCCTTTGCGGCTTAGTGGCTCCATGGTGGAACCACCTTTAAAAAAATTTTTTCTACTGCCCGAGTAATCGTATGCTGGGACCACCTGACGAAATGCGATATATACGTCGTGTATTTCACTTCTCACGAGATCACAAAATTCCAAGGAGCAGTTATGCATAGTGTACATAATACATTTTGCGCGGATACAAGTAAATGACTGATGTTTATTGTTATAAATCAACAAACATTTTTCTACCAATAAAAGGCATGTATTATGTTAATTTGTTGATAAATAGATGTATTTATGTATTACCGTATTAAGTCTTTATGATCTACGTAGATAACTAAGTGAATTTGGATATTTTGATTAGTGGTTTCAATAGGTACCACTAGGCCGATCAGTAACTAATAGGTATGTTTTGTTACAGAAATCCAAAATAAAAAGACGTCTTGATTTGAGTAAAATAACAAGTAATGACGCTTATACTTTATTAACAGATAACCCATCGGATGGATCTGACTTATCTGATTTTGATGAGTACGAGGATGAAGATATCGACATGACTTTGAATTCAGCTGTTTTTCAGACAACAATTGAAATCAGACAATAAAGAAGGTGCGCATAACAGTGATGGTGAGACGAGGTATCAGTTGTTATTTGTGATGAGTTAAAATAGACCGCCGACCCAAATATAACCCCTTAACTCCGTCCTTTCTCAGAAAAAGTTGGACCAAATGTTCCTGATACTTTAGAGACTCCCTTTGATTTATTTCTCCATTTGTTTAGTGAGAATTTGATTAGTACACTTGCTTCCCAAACTAATTTATATGTAGTCCAAGACAATAACAAAAACAACACTCCCACAACAGTTGAAGAAATAAAGCATTCTTTGGGAATAAACCTTTTGATGGCAGACTGAAACTGGAAAATGAGTGAAGATAGCGTTAGTTTTGCAATGGAAGGATAAAAAACCCATTCATTTTCTAAGTAATTTTCACAAATTTGAAGAAAATGTTACTATGAAGAGGTTCAGATATGTCACTGTTGACATCTTGCTACGAATTGGATAACAAATCCAAAAAGTCTTGGCATACATTTTTTTTCTATTTTGTTTACCTGACATTACTAAACTCATATATAATTTTCAAGCAATCAACAACTGGTGAGAGAATGTCTTTAAAAGAATTTAAAATTGCTATGGCCATCAGTTCGATTGCAGCAGACCCCAAATACCAAAATTTGGAAGAAGAACTATAGACGAACCAAGCACCAGTAACAGGTTCAGAAAACCAGTTCCTCTAGAAATAAAAACTAACAAAGCAGCCCATATACCTCAGCATGAAGCCAAAGTACGTTCTACAAACTGCAGTACCAAGGCAACTCCTCATCTTACAAAATGGCACTGCACTCTATGTACAAGTAGGTTTATGTCTATATTAAAAAACCATTGTTTTTCCATTTCACGCTAAATATTTTTTTCGTTTGTGGCCTAGTGTAGTATAATTACAAAAATAAAGTATAAAAAAACCTTTGATTTGTCTATCTTTTGCCCTAATATGTTCTAAAAACAAATTATTCACCATTTAATATTAACAACAAAAGTCCGTCCACAAAGAGATAATGAAATGCTAAAGACGATCTAGATATTAAGGAAATGCAATAAAAATGCGTTATTATCAGTAATAATTTATCATACACGGTTTCCTAAGAGGCGACAACACAACAGAAAAACTTTGAAATATTGAAGGATCGGTTTAACAGCTCTGGTTCAGCTATATCAAAAAACACTAACGAATAAAAATTACTGCGACAGACCAAAACAAAATAAATGTGTTGCTAGTATGTACTAAAAATCCACGTACAAGTATATGGAGTATTTCCAAAAAAAAAGAACTAACTTACTACCCTGTGAAAAAAATTCTTGCAAACAACAAAATGCACCCTTATCGTATTATCCAAATGCATCAAGAATCCATTCAGGAAGATTTAAAAAATCGCATTTTGTGCATGGGCCTTAGATAAAATCAATCAACAGAGAGATTTCTTCGATAATGTACTATTTGGAGATAAAGCTACGTTTGGTATAAGCATAACTTTCAATATTATGCCAAAACTAATCCATACCACATAGTTACACACAGTCATATTAGGTGGTTGCTGACCGTATGGGGAGGTATTGCTAATAATTATACCATGGGACCGTATTTTTTGAAGAAATTATAAATGGTAAGATATATTTAGATGTTCTAGTAAAACAGTTGCCCATATTATTGGAAGACGTTCCACTTCGTATACGTGAACAAATGTGATTTTGCATGACGCTGCTCCTGTTCACCATAATGCATTCATTCAGGATGAACTTGAGGATCAGTTTCCTGACAGACGGATTGAAGAAATGGACCAATTGCGTGACCACCCAGATCCGCAGAATGTAATAAAATGGACTAATTTTTTTGAGGTTCCGTTAAGAATGAAGTTTATAATATACATCCAACAAAAAGGGATGAAATGAAAGATAGAATACGAACTTTATTTCTCAGTGTTAGTGTACAAATGCATTGTAATGTAAATGACTCATTTAATACCCGTTTTCAGGCCTGCATAAGTTTTTTAGGAGGTCATTTTGAATATCGTTCAAAGTTAAAAAACAAAAATAACTATATACAAAACCCTTATACAGCCAGTGTTGACATATGGATCGGAGACATGGACCATCTCCAAGGCAGACGAACACCTTTTGCTTATATTTGAACGAAGGAGCCTGAGAGGAATATTTGGTGGCATCTGTGAAAATGGTGTTTGGAGGAGGAGATACAACTACGAGGTATACCACAGATATAATCAAATATTTGGTGGTAAACAATAAGAATTGAAGTTTTAAACAATAAGAATTTCAACCCGTGGGAAGTAGAAATAGGGGTAGGCCAAAACTCAGATGCAAGGATGGTGTAGATGAGGATGGTAGAAAGATAGACGTAGCATACTGGCAACGGTTGGCAATGGATAGGACTGCCTGGTAAAAATAGACTTGGGAAGGTCGAGGCTCTTTCATAGGGCTGTAGCACCATTGATGATGATGATTTTGAACATCGTATGTAAATTAAAGATTAAAAATATATAATTAAAAGTAGTTTTGAATTTTTCCATAAATGTCAAAAAAACTGGCATTCAAAATCGACGGTTGCTTCAAGCACTGTTTCTGAGAGAACGGTTAATTCTTCACAAAAAGTGCTAATAACCATTTTTGTTTAAAATTATCTCAGCTACATTTTTCATTAAATTTTTTTTTCTACAGCGTACAGATTCTGGTAAATCATTTTTTTTTTGCCTTTTTACCCCCCTACCAGGTAGGTTTTAGGGGAATCCCGGGGGTAACTGTATCTTTTTTGGTATCCCAAAATTAATATTTTCGTCAAAATTCAGCTTGTTCGTATGATTTTTAGGGGTCAACCCTCTAACGACTGGACTATTAGATATGTTAGATATAGCAAACATCAAGTTTCGTAACAACACAGTATACCGAGGTAAGTTCTCACTATGACAATCTATATAGTTATTGAAATCTTTTATTTCTAATAATTGCTCATTAAAATTAAGTTACTTTTTTATCAAACCCATAACTTGGAGGTGTTTGCTCCTTTGTAGTCGATTATCCTATAAAAATGGTGAACTATAAGATTTTCTTTCATTCGATCTGGATCTATATGCATCCTATCATATCAAGTCAAGAGTCTATACGGATTAATTCCATCTAGACTCTGCTGATTATAGGTTTGCATGATCGACTAATGACAACTAATTGTAAATTGACGATAGATTAGATAATATTTGCGGCAGCAATATCGGGCGCCAGTGCTTTGACAATATTGTATTGCTACAAAGCATTTTCCCACAACGCTCTACCACCTCTAACATATCAAATACCCGTCATAATCTAAATGGCTGCCGCTGTCACAATTTCTACGCCGTCCACTGTTTAGTTTCGAAATCAAACAGGCCACAACATAGCAGTGTTTGTTCCTAGCCCTAAGGTCCATTGTTGCCGCCGTTTCTCTGTCGATGACATTACCTTTGTATATCGTAATTGACAGAATCCGCGTAAATTACAGTTAAAAATATTCTATGGTGAAAATTAGTGCAGTGATTGCCAATTAACCATTATTACTTGTCATGGCATTTATAGTATATAATCCGTTTTATAATCAGTCAAAAAACTATTTCATTTAAAAAGACCGAACTACAGTGGACCGAAATCTTAACAGTCTTTCATGCAATATACAACCTATTACAGTAATAAACAACACTGAAAATTTTTCTTATTGATATTTTCAACTGATATTTGTATTTTTACTGTTGTATATGACGTTACTTACGTTTATTATAGGTATAGTTAAGCTGTGTGGTTACTATATTATTAAAGTTTACTATATTATTATCGTAACCTTTTCTAGTTTCTCAATAAAAAAATTCGCAAAAAAATAAATATTTTTCCCCCACTATCTTACCAGATGTGACGTCATCGATAAGTTTTTTTAAATAGAAATGGCATATTTTTATCTAAAAAATTAAAATCCCATATTTTTCTGAGTACAACCGTACGAAACTCATCACATTCAAACTTCAGTACACAAAGTGTAAAGGAAAAGAGTGCTCGTATTTCTTAAAATTTAATTCAAAATTTATTTTAGAAGAGAAAATTATTAAAGAAGTCATTTCATATTAAAGACAAAAAAATCACATAATTACAATAAATGCTCGAATGGAGTAGCCCATTGTTTTACGATACAGAAGGTAAATTGTTTATCTATTAAAGATAACCCATTCCATTCAAATAATAATGGCTTTGTAATGGGCTATAGATCAACAATACAATATAATAAAGGGGTAACGACTGTACTCAGTATATTGCCAAAAATCACGTAGGCTGTGAAGACATGTCAAATTCGTTAGCAATCAAACAGTAAGTTCGTAGTTACCATTGGATATGTTGAAGCATGTTTACAATTTCTGTAAATTCTTTCCTTTAGAAAATGATTTTCACTCCGTCTCTGCCTACATATCTTCTTTAAAAAAGCCTTACAAATAACCCGACAGCACCGAGCAATTTGTTACGCCCTTTTTTAACAAAGAAATAACTTCGCCAAATGTTTCCTGTTCTCTTTATCGAGCTTTGTTAAATAGAAATCTTTCCTAGTAACAAAGGAAAAAGTCCCTATTGTGAAATCTCCGCTCTACCTTCTCAGAAAAACAGAAGAGTTGTTTTTCGGAGAAAGATAATTTCTATCGGTAGAGGAAGGGTAAGCTACGAAAATAAACCCCAGTAGCCCGGCTATTTAATATTAATTTCGCGTGGCACCCTTCAGCCAATATCCCCTCTCTGTTTTATCTTTCGCTTGTCTAAGCCCGTCTAAGTTCAGAATCCGAAGTCATTTTCCAGTTAGTTCCTGTGGCAAGCGGTTTATCTTCATCAAACGGCGGTAAGTGGATTTTCAATTCACCCTTATCTATATAAAATATCTTTACACAGTGTGTCCTATTTTAACTATTTTCTCTTTTGTCAAACAGACGTCTTCCAATTCGAAGGAACGAAGTCACTTTTGTTTGCCGTTCTTTCACCGCTACGTTCATTCACCTCTACGATTCATTCATTCACCTCTACGATTCATTCATCCCTACCTTCAGTCATCTCTACCTTCATTCGTCTCTACGTGTTTTTGTATATTCATTTTATCTCGACTACTTATAACTACCGGTGCTGTTCCCCTCCGGCTGTCTCTTTTCATCGGAGTAAATCAATTTGAGGGATTACGTTTAGAAGACTGTAATTCGTTGCTGGCCTGTCGTCCCGACTACCTTTTGCAAGGACCGAAGTCAAGTGCCTTTATTGAGGACGTAACGTCATCATCTGTATCCACCTGTATTCTACTGTTTTGTGAGTATAAGTTTTAATGACTAAAGCTCAACTGTGATACCTAAATCGTTAGAAGTTGATTTATGACTCCAGTTCAGTATACCTTACTTATTTAGGGATGTTTACTTTAACTCCAACCGAACGAACTATTATGAGTATAACTACGGGATAATATATACGTATAATTAACGTATAATTTGTTTTATATGTAGATTATATTTATGATAAATTTTATTCATAGATTTGAAGTGATCACGATCAAAAACTTAGTAACTTCATGTTTACGTATTCTCAAGGCGTAAAATTCACTTATTTGACGAATATTGACGTAGATACAATTATAATGTTCCTTGCCTTTTTCTAGTTCTTGAGGATACTAAATTATTCATAATTATTTTTCAAAAAGGTATTTTTTGTTTGAAGAAAATTCTCATCCTTCAATTACTACTAAAAATAAGATCTGTCGTGATGTTGTTCATAAAATTCTAAAAAAGAGCAAATTACATCCATATAAAATTAAACTTATACATGAACTCAATGAAGACGTCTTTGATAAACGCATGAAGTTTTGCGAAAATATGCAAAAATTGTGTATTCGAAATAATGGATTTGAATATAATATCCTGTTTTCCTTCGTCGACGAAGAAATCGAAATATTTTATAACGAGATATCACTGCGCTTAATGACTGTCGTACTCATTTACAATTTTATGTGGCGATTTCAACGAAAAAATAGGTGTAAAAGAAGCAGAGCTAGAAACATCATTGGGAAAATTCGGTTCTCCAGGAAGAAATGACAGAGGAAAAACGCTACTAGGATTCCTACTCCAGAATAATTTATTCAACATGAACAGCTTCTTTTACAAAAACATGTACATAAGATGAACCTGGAAAAGTCCAAACGGTAGAACAAGGAACGAAATCGACTACATCATAAGTGATAAAACAAATAATTGAAGATTTATCAGTAGTCAACAAGTTCACCACAAGCAATGACCACAAAATGATACGAGCGAAAGTCCAAATCAACACAAAAAGAGAAAGAAACATAATGATTAAAAATAAATCTCATGGTATCTGGACATCCCCATTAGATGTCAACCAATATCAGGCACATATTAATAATAAGCTACTACTGCATGAAATCTCCGAGAACGATCTTAACGAATTGAATAATTGCATCATAAACACCTTAAGGAAGTTAGTGAGTGCACTATCCTAAAAGAAAATCAGATAGTAAAATAAGTACATATACTGAAACGCTGCTAGATCAAAGAAGACAAATGAGAAGCGATGAGAATGCAGACAGCCACACTCTAAGAGAAATGAATAAACTGTTTCGAAGGCAATCAGGAGAGATTAAGGGAAATTTAAAACCGATAATATTAAACGTACTATACAGGAACATAACAGCTTAAAGTTCTACATAGAAAGCTAACGAATGGAAAATGCGAAATTTCATAAGTTAAGAAACAAGCAAAATGAAATAATATCACCTAGAGACGAGTTAATACAGGTCGTCGAAGAGTTCTACGAATAAGTATATGGAAGTAGACAAGAAAATCAAACAGGAATACAAACAGCCATTTCAAACAAGATCATAAATTAAGGTTCTGAACTAATGCCAGAAATAAAGTTCAATGAGATTCGACAAGCGTTAAGAAAAATGAAAAATAACAAAACCCCAGGAGAGGATGGAATTGTAATAGAAGCTATCGTAAATGGAGGAGATATGCTATCAAATCTATTAACGAAACTGTTTAATATATGTTTGCAGAAAAGAGAGGTAAGCAAAGAATGAAACAATGCTATAACCATCCTTTTACATAAAAAAGGAGATAGAACGGACCTAGAGAATTATAGACCTATTATAGCCTGTTGAACCACATATACAAGCTCTTCACTAGGTTAGTGATATCAAGATTGGAAAAAAATTACATTTCTACCAACCGAGAGAGCAGACAGTATTCAGATCAAATTATGGTACCAATGATCACATCCATACAATAAAGATGCTCATTGAAAAATCTATAGAATACAACAAACCTCTTTTCCTCACTCTTATATATTTTCATAAAGACAGGATCGAAATAGATAGCCTTATAGAAGCAATGAATGGCAGCAGGATTGACCATAATGTAGTGAACCTATTTACAATATTTACAAAAATGCCACTATGACTGTTAAGATACACGATAAAACCCGACCAATAAAAATTAAACGTGGGATAAGGCAAGGAGATACATTGTCACCGAAATTACTTATAACTGCATTAGAGTATGCCTTTAAGATGGTCAATTGGGACCACCTTAAAGGTGGTTAGAGGAGTAATAATAGAAGGCGAAAAACTTAACCATCTTCGTTTTGCAGATGACATTATTCTTATCACAGATAATTTAGGAGAAGCCACAAATATGTTAAACGAATTGGACTTTGTATGTTCGAAGGTGGGCCTCAGAATGAACTTGTCCAAAACTAAATTTATGACAAATATGGTCCCCAATAACCATTTAACTATTCAAAACAAAGTGGTAGAACTGGTGGAGAAATATACGTATTTGGGCCACGAAATAAGAATCAGAAGGGATAACCAAACATGCGAAATCTAACGACGAATTAGTTTAGCGTGGGCAGCATTTGAAAAAGTGTGGACACACTTCGGGCCAACATACCAATTAGCCTCAAAAGAAAAGTATTTGACCAATGCGTATTACCTGGTCATGACCTATGGGGTGGAAACTATGACTCTAACTAAGACTTCTTTTTCTTCTTCAGCCTTAAGTAATCCAACTTTGGACACAGGTTTCCCCCAAATCAATCCAGTGTTTTCTATTTTGCGCCACTTGCTTTCAGTTGTGTTCTCCGATCTTCTTAATGTCATCAGTCCATCTCATTTGTGGTCTTCCTCTGCTTCTCTTTCCTAACCATGGCATCCACTGTTGTATTTCGTGGCTCCATCTCTTATCTTTCGGTCGGGCATTGTGTTCTGCGAAGCTCCATTTTAATTTGGCAGCATGTTCTCCTGCGTCTTTTGCTTTGGTTTTGCTTCTAATCCATTTGTTTGTTTTTTGTCTATAAGTCTCACCGCGAGCATTGATCTTTTCATCGCTCTTGGTGCTTTTACTATTTTATCCATATTGGACTTGGTGAGTGTCCACGTCTGTGAACCATACGTGAGTATCGGGAGGATAAACTGATCGTAAATTCTGGTTTTCAAATACTGTTCTATTTTAGTGCTTTTCAAGCAAGCAAGACTACGACTTCGAAATTGAGAGTGACACAAAGACGAATGGAACGATCTATACTGGTGGTGACGTTGCGGAAGTGAATCAGAAACGAAGATCTGCGAAGAAGGACGAGTATTGCTGATGTTGTGAAAGGCATCGCGGAACTAAAATGGAATTGGGCAGACCATCTAGCGAGAACGCATGACTCATGATGAACGAGCAAAATTACATATTGGTGGCCAAGAGCAGACAAACATAGTAGAGGAAGACCACCTACACGTTGGGCTGACGACATCAGGCGTGTCACAAAAAATTGGCCACCATGAGTACAAAATAGCAAAGAATGGAGGAGTTTAAGGGAGGCCTATGTCCAGTAGTGGGCGTGATAAATGAAGGCTGAATGATGATGATGATGATCCTGTTTTCCGACAAGGCCACTTTTTGTTTAAATCGTACCGTTAATACGCAAAATTGTCGTTATTGGGCAACAGAAAATCCCAATTGGACAATGGAAGTTTATACCCAATATCCCCAAAAAGTAAATATATGAGCTGGGATTGTTAGGAATACCATTGGGGGACCGTTTTTTTGACGGTATTGTGACGGGTGAAAGATATTTAAAGATGTTCAAAACCTACGTAGTTCCATTTTTAACCGCAGCATTTCCAGATATCAATAATCTTGGTCAAATAGATACGACCATTTGATTTCATCAGGATGGAGTCCACATTATGCTGTAGTCGTTAGAAATTTTCTAAATGCACCTTTTCCCAATCGCTGGATTGGACGACGCGGCCACATTTGAATGGCCTGCTAGGTCGCCAGATTTGAATCCCATGGACTTTTCTATTTAGGGTTATTTAAAAAGTAAGGTATATGTAAACCGACCTACCAATTTAGTAAACGTCAAACACAGAATTCGTACTGAAATGCAACAAATTACACCAGTGATGTTGTCCAGCATAACCAAAGAATTCATTGGACGTCTTGGATACTGTCAATTAAACTAAGGAGCTGAATTCGAGCATTTGTTGTAATTATGTTATTTGTTTGCCTTTAATATAAAATAACTTCTGTCATAATTTTCATTGTAAAATAAATTTTGACTTAAATTTTAAGAAATACGAGCACTAGTTACTCTGTACTAAAGTTTGAATGTGATGAGTTTGGTACAGTTGTACTCTACTACTGTAATATGTCCTTTTTGTTCTAAAAAATATCGATGACGTCACATCTGCTAAGCTAGTGGGAGTCACACTTTATGAATGCACTGTATATTTTTTAACTTATAATATATTATAATAGTGGTAATTTAGCATTAAACTAATTTTAATTTTTTACTTGTCAACTAAAATATACTAGTTTTCTAGGAGCTATTTTTGTGATCTCAAAAGGGCTAAGAGAAAAGAGACAGGAGAACATCTACAGTGACTACTACGGTATATTTTTAGAACTTTTCGGAACTTAATAAGTCTTTGTTAACACAGAAATAGAACTGAAGTCAATTTATCAGGGATTTTCCCAAAAACCTTTATTAAAAAATGTATGGGTTATTTTCTCTCCCAAACGAAAACGTGTGAACCAGATAATTCTTCCTTTGTTCTCAAATGTCTTGCTTAAAAGTTCACTGTAACATATTAATCAATCTCTGCCGAGTAGTCTTTCAATTGACAAAAGAGGGAAGTTTGTTATTTTAATTCTCAAGTTGTGCGTTTATTTCAAAAGGCGATAACGCGGAGTGACAACTGGCTCTGACATTGAGAGCCACCAATCACTTACATCGGCGTAATAGCTTCAATTATCACCAGAAACATATGTAATTAAAGCAGCTTGTTTAAATATTATGTAAACATGTCACTTTATTACAGTTAAAATAACAACCCTCGAAATAATGGAGATTTGTTTATGTTATCTGGAAAAATTTAAACTTACCGCACAATTTTAAAACTATAAAATTGGTTAACTGGTTATTATAAAAGTATATATTCTATATTCGGTGTTTATCTAAACATACAAATATTATCCAATTCAAATTTTCGTTTTTATTTTAATTGATGGTATAAGTTGCGATACGACATATAGTCGGTTACAATGTATTTTTTCAAGAGATCCAAAAATTTGCACTTACAATGAGGATATTTCGTTAATAGCTTTATATTTACTTAAAACAGTATAACATTTTTTAGATCAAAATGAAGGTCCAAAAGAAGGAATGAAGACCAAAATGGTTTTAATCACAGTTGAAAAACATTGTGACTGACATTACAATGCTGTACATATCACGTGCCAATATATGTATCTTAAATAACAAACAAAAAGATGTGAAGCTGCAAGGTTCGCGCAGCCTGTCGAATCGGGACATGACATATTTTTGTCGGTCAACAAGCCTACACACACCAATCTTTTGACACCAGTTAAGTGGTCTTGTCGGCACTTCAAGTGCTAGATAAGGTAAATGTAAATAGATACTTTTTATTTTATATATTTTATTTTTCGTCATAATAATTAGCATGAAATTTAAAACAATGAAGAAGGCCATGGAAGCCAAAAAATCACTATTTACCCATTTATGGCCAGCCTGCTGGGCACAAGTAGGTAAACAAAATTCACTTCTGGTCAGTTTGCTTTTCTACTAATGTAGCATGTTTACATAAATATAACTACTTTCTAAAATGCAGACATAACAGAGCAGAAAAGGTTAAAAGACCGAAATTCCAGTACTCACCTTCAAAAGTAAATTTAGCTTTAAATGCCATATCCAAAAGAAATATCCAAAATATTCATATCCAAAAGAATGCCTGTGGTCACAGCAAGTCGTGAATTAAAGATATAACTACTTAACGTAATGAAATAGGTATACAGAAAGTCGCCAAGAGATTCAGTGCACTGTGGATTCGACTCTCACTTTGAAACGAGACTGAAGACCTCTTAGTTGAATGGATATTACTTACGTGAAAATTAAGTTTCCAAATGATAAAGACGGGTTATTGAGTTCAATAAAAAAACTTGTTCGATGCCAATATTAAAACTCCTTTTGTCGCCCTGGTAAGAAATGGTATTACAGCTTCCCTAACAGCCATAATCAACTTTCCCAGAAGAAAGCAAAATACATTCATGGTGACGGAGGGGTAGTAACTGACGAGAAAATACATAAACGTCAAACGGTTTAAACGTGCCAATGAAAAGAAAAATGTGTTTTTTCCTATAGAAAATAAGGTAAGATAAAGGCGACGTTTTGGGAGAATTAACCGAGCACATTGTCTAGGAACAAGGAAGAAAATTTAAGACTATTTTTACAGGACAACTATTTATGAAACAAATATAAAATCATACAAACAATATTTACACACTTTTTCAATGCTTTTTACTCATTTGTATTACCACAAATTTAATTTGTTTGACCTATTTTTGTAGTTCAATAAATATTTAGGTATATATTTATTCAACTTGTATCTTTATTTTTAACTAGTATTGGGTGGCAAAAGTGGGAAAACTGTATGGCCCAATGTGAAACCAGAATATAAAATTAAAAGTATAATAAAAATTATAATACATTCATTATAAATTAAATTTTTATGATCAGTTGAGCTGATCATAAAGATTCCCAGTAGAGCTGATTCTATAGTAAAAATGGCATTGAGCGGAAATATTTTATTCGAATCATATATGTTTCTTAATAGAAAAATAATGACAAGTTCTTAAAGTTGCCATATTTGGTGCCTCTATCCTATAATCGACAAAATTATCAATTGTGGTTTATCTTATTAAACAGATACATGGTTCACTATAATGACCATAACATTTTATTACATATCACTATCACCTTACCTTTAATTTCACTCGAAAACGGTTCGTCAATGATTTTTTTTTCAACGTAAATATTAAATAGCATTGGTGACAGGATACATACAACCTGAATCTTTAACGGTATTAAATCCGCCGACAGATCTTTATTAATTTGAACTTCTGCCATCTGACTCTCTGATTTAAGTTGAATTTTTATTTTATTTTTATATTTTAAAATATTGAATATTGAAAATATTCTATTTGCTATTTCCGTGTATACTGAAAGTTGCTTATAACGTTTTTTTTAAAGGTACACCCTGTATATTGTTGAATTTTTGATATATTCAGGTTATTCTAAATATTTTTTGTTAAGATTTCCCTATACCATTTTTGAGCTATAATAGTTTTTGTATGAAAATTACACGTTTTTACCATGTAATGAGCGATGTCCGAAATTTTACAATCCTAGCATTATACGGAAAATCTTGTCCACTTCTAGCATTGTACCCCTTTACTGTACAATCTCCGAAATAGACATAATCATCGGACTTTGTATAAAAGAATTGCTGTACAATGTTCTATTTTCAATAAGTTCATGTGTATCATGCGTCAAAGTTTGGGAAAACATGTCAGATATAGGTTCATATCGATTTTTACGATTATTCCCCATTTGTTGTTAAAACATCAATGAGGTTATAATTCCATCATTAATTAGCACTTCTGACTTCTAGATTGTAGGATAAATTTTGTTTAAACTATCATACACATCTTGAAAATCCGAAATATTTCACAAATATCTTTCCTGTATTATAGTGATATATCTATCTCGTGAACTTTGAGATATGAAATGTTTCACTAACATCATAACTCTTTCTTCTTACTATTTATATTTTAGTTTGACACAGCATTTTATGATATTGTGGATTCGAAAAAGAACAACTCTTTATATAAATAGAAAATATAAATATATTAAATAATTAACAAGAAATATTCGATTTTTGATGTGGTTTTTCACTTGTCAATAATAATCGATTCCAATCGATGAGCGCGCAAATGGGGCATCTATCGTGGACCACATCATCGTTACTGGTAGCGTGATGCACAGGTTCAAAGATCGATGCCACATAGGCGACACAACAACGTCCGACCGAGTATATATATGATATCCGACCATCTCCCGATATTAGTAAATACTGATATGATGCCACCTAAAACTCCAGCCCCCCTCTCCAAACAAATAAGAAATTATCGTAGAACAAACTGGCCACTCTTTAAAACCCACATCACAGATAATATTCCTGAGTTAGGCGAACTTGATACAAATGAAAGTATCGATCAGAGTGTTATCCAAATTGAGACCCTAATAATCGAGGCAATCAATCACTTAATTCCTATGAAAACCATACAACCATTCTCACCGACACTTCCACAATACATCATTGCCAAAATACACCAAAAAAGACGGCTATTACATCAATATAAGATCAACAGAGACCCCCTAATCAAAACAAAGTATAGTCGCATCTCTGCTAGAATTAAGAGGGAAATATCTGTACTACAGGCTCGCCAGTGAGAAGATACTACCTCGAAACTAGACTACAGAGATGGGACTAAATTCTGGAACAAATTAAAAGTCCTATCAAAACAAAACACTTCTCAACCTTCACATCTGTTGATCAACAATCAGATAGTCAGGTCCCCTGAACTGAAAGCCAAAGCATTCAGAAACTCGCTTTACGAAAATTTTCAAACCCCAGAAAACCCAAACTTCGATCGTTTATTCAAAATCAACACTGACTTCATAGTAAGAAATACCTTCATGCATCAAATTCCAAATCACGTTCCAATCAAGTACCCTATTACTGACACAGAAACGGAGAGTTATTGCCGTATCGGCAAAAATAACTCTCCCGGACCTGAAAATATCAGTAGAAGGTGTCTAAAACAACTTCCAAAGAGTATAATCCCGCTTCTAATAAAAACTATTCATGCATGTCTCAAAAACAGCTATTTTCCTACTACTTGAAAATAGCTAACACTACCATGATACTCAAACCGGGTAAGCCTCGTACAAATGTGGAATCATACAGACCGATCTCCTTAATTTAATACGGAAAGTCCTCGAGCTCATCCTCAAAGAAAGGCTCAGTGACTATCTCGAAACACACAATATCATCCCCAGATTTCAGTATGGAGTCCAACCTAAAAGATCAACATAAAATGCATTAATAGATTTTACTTCAAAAGTAACTCAGTCGTTAAACGACAATGACATCACCATCGCCACTTTTCTCGGTGTACAAAAGGTCTTCGATCAAGGCTGGCACAACGGATTTATTGGGAGCCTAATTGACATCAGGTTGCTAGCACCCCTGTTGTACACGACAGTAACATCTCAAATCAAAACATACCACTCACCCAACTGTACGCAGGTGATACTGCCCTCCACACAACAGCGAACGGCTATTATCCTGAGAGAACCTTTAGAAGAGCACAAACTCTTTTAAACGATATCGAAGAATGGTGTAATACGTGAAGAGTTACTTTAAACGCTGCAAAAACACAAACAATTGTGTTCTGCAGCCCTAAATCTTCGTCTGGAATCATTCGCAATAGCGATGATCAATTCCTCCTGTATCTGATGGGAGAACGGCTCGCTACTAGCCCGACAGCTTTCTATTTAGGCGTACTATTTACTAGAACACTTAATTGGGAACCTGATCTAAAGTCAACTTTAGATAGAATCAGAAACCGAGCCCGACTCTTAGTACCACTTACAGGGACTTGTGGAAAAAGTCATACAAAAACTCTCATCCACACTTATAAAACATTTATTCGACTCGTTATTGAGCAACTTATATTGCCTTTTTAAAGATTATCAAAGCAGAAGGTACTTCCCATCCCGTGAAATCCATCAAACGGCAAACACCATTCCAATTATCAAGAGAATAAAAACACTCAATAGGAACTTTACCCTTAGAACCATCAACGGCTCCCTGTCTAATACACAGGAAACACTAAAAAGTTTTCCCCTTTCCGCGGTCACGTATTTTCCCGGAAGCCCAAAAACAAAAAACTGCACATCTCGTTTATCCTGATACAGGTTTGCATCGACGAACTTCCGGAAGAATACGCTGACATCCTCGAGGCCACTCCAATAGCCTACAGAACTCACCTTTAACCTCCAATTCTTTTCCTTACCCCGGACAGGGGGATATTGGTTTTTTGCGGTTTGCCAATCTCATTACTTAACGATACCTGTCCGTCGCTGAGAAAATAGCCGCATCTATTTTCTCAGCTGAATCGGCAGTTGCTGGAACCATCTAACAAACTCCAACGAGGCCTGGATGTAAGCGGAAGCGAGCAATAATAAAATTTTAGTGCAATACACTAGTTTTGGAGTTGATCTTGCGATCATAAACGGCTGCAGGAACAATGGTCACTAGAGAACACAGTTTTAGTTTCTGCCGAAGCAGACTTGCACACATTCACACTAAACACAAATTCTCACATATCTCACATTCACACAAAACCAACAGTCAAAGTGATCCTATTTCTGCTACCGAAGCATTCTCATCACCGAGACCCCCGACCGACTTCAGCTCCCGTTATTTTAAACGGAGTCTGTGGTCGGCCAGGGAAAATCTAAGTGATTGACGGAGCCAAGTAACATCGAAATGGTAGCGTCCGTCATTGTTGGATTAAAACACACACATACACATACACACACACACACACACACACACACACACACACACACACACACACATACATTCACACTGAGCAAAATGCGGCAAGCCGACTCTCGAAAGCCGAGTCGCCTCCACTCACCAGCACACTCGTTCACAAAATTACAGTGCAATACACTGGTTTTGGAGCCGAGTTAAGCGCGAGACTGCATAGGAACAATGGTCAATAGAGTCCCGGCCTTGTCGCATCTAGCTCTAAAACACACACATTCACTGAAGGAACATCAAATTCCAGTCAAGCCTCTCACCCCTGATTCAATAGCGACTCCATCCCAACAGCCTACAAATATTTCACAAAAGAGAAGAAGAACAACGCTAACACCCCAGTGAGTTCTAGGACTGTTTGATCTTGTAACGTAACGTAACTCAACACATTCACTTCAAGCCTGAAGAGGATCAATCGATCCGAAACGGGCACAAAAATGTTCAATCCTTACGCAATAAAGAATCCCTATCCCTATCCTTCGAGAAGAACATTGACTAGCTATCGATGAGCATTTCGATAATGATTTTTAATTATGATCATTTCGGAAATTGTACAGTTTCGTACAGGAAAACAATAATTTCCGTACAATGCTATGATTGTCCAATTTCGGGCTTTGCTCGTAACATATGTTAAATTCAATATTCTCTAATGTAATTTGATTAAAAGTCTAAATTCCTTAGGAACTTATTAATCATATATACACCCGCCTTACAGTTTAAAGTCTAAATTTACCTTTTTCATTATACAGTATGCTGTCAAAATTGCTATAAATCTGGCATCCAAAATTTTCGTCTAATTCCTTTGTTCAAATGGGATACCCTGTATGTGATTCACAATTATTTTAGAAGAATACTTCGATCTGTATTAATATTTCCTATACCTATTTCCTGCAGTTTTTAAATAAATTAACTTTATACGTTGTTGTCACAAATAATTTACTTATCAGGTACCTAGTCTATGGAATATTCTGACAAATATCAGTTATTGTTAATGTTTAATAGTAACCTTGTATGTCGTTGGGTAACAGTTATAATAATAATTTGCCTAATTTACTCCATATTAACAGTAGTTTTTTTTTAAATTTTTATATGTATATTGTCGTCCTGTTTGTACCTATCTGACTATTAGCTAAAAGTTAAATTGTCGTGTTTGGGTTTACAAGTATATAATAATCCACTCATTCTTTGAGTAATGAACTGGAAAACACCGGTAGACAAATCAAATCTATTTCTTCATATCCCAAACCCCAAATAATACCGAAATAAAGGGTTCTCTTATTGGACATGATTGTATTATGATTGACGTAGGGCGACTTAAAAACTTTTCAAGAGTATACCCTCCGATCGTATTTACGTGAGATTTTGATTCGATTTTTCCCCTTGTTAAGTTCGAAAAAGTATTTCAATAACATTGTTGATATCAGGTCCGGTGGGAGCTTCGTTTCGGCACAATCGCTTCTCGTCTGGGCACGTGTGGCCTCTTTACCGCTGTGTTTTACAACTTGATGTCTCTAATTCGACATAGTGCCCCTTTTGCGATTCTGTTTTGGATTCGAGCTCTCGCTGAGATGAATAGAATGTCGCCAAGAATAATTAGTTGGGCCGTAGGGCTTCAAACGACACGGACAAATTCGAGAGACACTTCTGAACAATGACTAATTCTCAATTGATATATTTTTATATAATTATCTCTAGATACACTGTATAAAACCTTTATAAAAATATATAATACTATTTTTATTTCATTACTGTGATTTTTTTGATTTGCAAAAAACTTTTTTTAACCTAATAAGGTTATTAGGTTAGGTTAAATTTATTTGAAATTTCATGATGCCTATGGAATTGGTCCAGCTGAGGTAGACGAAGATCTAGCTGCGTTTAGGTCCTTTATCACGGCTAAAAGAATTATCCATCTGCAAAGATCAAGGGAATGTCATCAAAATTACTTTTCCACCGCTTCTCCAAGGCGAAATTTTTAAATGTTTCGACGTGTTCTGAGGGTCTAGAATCCTCAAATTCAACTGCTAGCAACTTTAAACTGGTTCTTATTAATATTCAATCGATTAGAACCACGACAGACGAGTTATTTTTGTTTCTGAAAGAATAGGGTTTCCTCAGTTAGTTACAGTGACGGAGCACTGGCTTGAAGTTAATGAGCCAATTTTCATTCAATAATATACCACAATTGCTAGGTATGATCGTCCAAGTTCAGCTTATGGTGGCACTCTGATTCTTTCTAATAACAACGATTTTGCTTCAGTTTCGAAATATGACTATTTGCTGGGTGAAAACTACTTAGAATTTTCTTGATTTATACTAAGAAAGTTAACCTATACATTATTTGCATTTATAGATCACCTAGCTTTGATACTGAACTATTTTTTCAGAGCCTGCTAAATTTGTTAGATATTCTGCCCATTAAAAGCAGAAAAATTTTATGTGGTGATTTTTATATTGACTACGCTGCTGTTTGTGCGACCCAACTGTCTTTGGTAACTATTTTTGAATCATATGGTCTAACAATGCACGTTAATTCTCCAACAAGAATCTCAAAAACATCATCTCGACAATTGATTATGTAGTTTCTGATTTTCCACCCGCTGACGTCCATTCTACAGTTACTAATGAGGGGCTTTCTGATCATAAAGCGGTATATACCAAGTTTAGCATTTTAAAAGCACCCCACTCAAAAACCCGACGCGCGACGATTAAGTAGGATTTTTTCCACTCAAAACTTTCGTAAATTCTATAATTCGTGCTTAACTTCTGACTGGAGTTTTTCTTCTGGGGACATTGACTGTAATGTTAGTAATTTTCTAAATAGAATTTAGAAATTTTTCTGTTTGCTGATGATACCAGTACTACTTGGAGAAAGTCCAATATTTCAACGCTTCATTCAATTATAACCGCTTATTTGCTTATAATCAAGGCTTGGTCAGACTCCAACTTACTTAGCTTTAACGTGGATAAGACAGTAGCATTATCTTATAAAGGAGTCATTCAACCCTTGCCTTTGAATGAGAGCCAAATCAGTATCGTTAATTCCGTAAAATTTCTAGGTATTCTTATCGACAGTGATCTTAAATGGTCCTTGCACACTGACTCCTTAAGGAAGAAACTAGCTTCAGCTTGCTTTGCAATAGAAGATCGGTTTCGAAGGAACTAAATTTATCTTCTGTCAAAATAGCATATTTCTTATTGTTCGAGTCCCATCTTCGATATGGCTTCCATTTTGGGGTTCTAGTACAGCGGCCCAATTTGGAACTATTTTTAAGTTGCAAAAAAGAGCAATTCGTTATCTATTTGGTCTCAAACAAACAACTCATTGCAAGACCTACTTCAAAAATCACGGAATTTTGAAGCTTCCCTCTTTATTTATTTTGGAAACGATTTGTTTAATTCCCAAGCATCTAAACATTTTTCCCGATAGACCTGATCATGGCTACTCCATTAGAAATTCGGATTTTAACGTTTATTTACCGATTCCGTCCACTCAGCTAGTAAAAAATTCCATTCTATATAGTGCAAAAAAACTATATAATCACTTTCCAAGGGATATTAAATCCGCAACATCTTTCATTAAGTTTCTTAAGATGACAAAAATCTCTCTGTCTGAAAGACCGATATTTGTTTTGTTTTATACTTTTTGTACTATTTGACTGATTTTTTTTAGCGTTGTCCACAAAATTGTTCAATAATTTTCAGTGACAATAAAGCATATTTTTATTTCTATTAGCGGAATGGTAAAAGTTAATTACACTTTGCCTAGTAGTTTTTTTGAAAACAAAAGTAGGTTCTCAATAGTGTTTTTTAAATTTAAAATGTCTTTAAGATTGTTTGGTAAATGGTATTTAATTCTGTGGCGATTGAACTTTTCGCACTTTTCCACTAGCGTATGTTTTACTGTACGGAATTAAGGATCTACAGATTGAACGAAATAAATTAACATAGGAATATAATGTATTTCGGCTCAATTCTGCTGTAGCTGGTTGGCCAACAAAAGATTGTCAAATAATTATATTATAAAAAATCCCATAATTCAGCGGGCTGCTGGATTCTGAACTCATAAAAATTGAAAGCTACACATAAATCTACGATTATGCTGTCAAACCAGTTATAGTCCAGGAAATGTAGCATTTCACCTCGCAATTTTTTCGTGCGGCGTTGATTGACTTGAAATTTAAGAGAAGGTAGGTAATAGCCTAAGGATCAAAATCTATATCGAACCAAAGTGCGCCAAAGCCTAGGGGGTGGTTGCCACCCCATCTCCGGGGTGAAAATTTTTTTTACGTTTTAACTACAGGTTTCGATTAGAAAAGTGATTCTAAACAAAAAATGTGCTATACATTTTTTTTATAAAATGATATTTTTCAAGTTATTCGCGATTGAAAGTAACAACTTTTAGACGAAAAAATCCACGTTTTTAATCGATTTTTCGCGAATAACTCGAAAATGGTGCATTTTATCAAAAAAATTGTAGAGAACAAATTTGTAGCTTTTAAAAAGACAAATACAATTACAAATACAATATCAATGTTCAGCGGTTTTCTTCAAATGCCAAATTTGAAAGATTCAAAGTCAAATATCGGGAAAATGATGCATTTTTGGAAGAAAACTCACAAAACCTTTTTTAAAGAGCATAAATAGACCTATCATAAAAAAATAAAGTCAATACCTCATTTTTTACGAAAAAATCGAGGAAAACAACACCCTAACCACCCCCATAATTAAAATCGATCTTCAACCTTCTGCAATTCCCTTTGTAGATGTATTGTTAATACGTCCAAGAAGTTTGACCCATTTAAAATGCTTAGTTTTAGAAAAAGTACAGCTTAAAGCGAAAAACGATTTACAATTTCATATTTTTTACCCTTCTTTTTTTAAATATGCCCGAAAATACTGAATATATGAAAAAAATAAAAATTACCGAATTGTAGCTTTTTTAATGACTAAAATTATGCTTTATTTAGATTTGTTGTACAATGAATATTTGGCGAGATAGAGCCGTTTAAAGCATCGATTTACGATCAAGCACCATCTTTTTCGAGCCCTTTAAACTCACCCCATTTAAAAACCAAGGGTTCCAAAAAGATTTAATTCACAGATCCTTGTAGCTATTAAAAACCTCTACAAATCGTTTTTGAAGAAACATCTATCGTTAAAAATTAAAGGAAATACGTTAAAAAAACCAGTTAATTTTTTTCCGGAAAATTCCATTAGTATAGTACAGTACATTTCGGAGCATAATAATCTACAAAACCGGTATATTAGCTAGTGGGGCGTTATACATTCGAAATTTTAAGCGTTCTTATTTTGAAATCCCATACAACAGAATAAAACATCTGCTCATATGTCTATGGCTTGGCAATGAAAATATCAGAGCAACAGATTGGGGATGGTTTTCCAAAGATGGTTTGTTATTACCCGTACGCATGAACAAACAACCTGTACCCGATAAATTTTTGAAAATTATTTTTTGCCAATGCAAAAAAGGAGGCGGCGTTTCATATGGGTGCAGAAAAGTTGGTTTATACTGTAACTCTACTTGTTCTGGGTGCTCAGGTGAAGGGTGCAATAACAGTCCACCAATAATTGAGGAAGATGATGATGACATAGATCACGATGAAGATGTAATTGATGACGAATAAAATTAATATTATAATTGTTTTACCTATAAATGTAAATATTTTCAACTATTTATGTAAATGTATAAGAATATATGGTGCCTTTTTATGTTGATAATTTTTTTTGTATTTAATTCTACTTTTTTCAATTTATATCTTATAAATTAGTTTATAAAAACTTCAATGTTGTAAAGGGTGATTTTCAAAAGTTGAAAAGTTATATGAATTTGTATTTTAAAGTATAAAAAACTCACTAATCCAAACCAAATTTCACTCATTTTAGGATTTGTAATATTATTTTACAATTTTTGAAAATTAGGGGTAGTTTTCACCCCTAAGAACAATCAGGGTTCATTAGCATGACATAAACTATAAAGCAGAGGGTGAGTTGAGCTTAATTCCAAATTTTTATGCAAGTCGTTTCAAGGTGAAATCATTTTCTTCGCATTACTAATTTTTTTATATTAATCTCTAATGAGGGTCGCTTTTTAAGGGTTGAAATATGATGGAACTTTATTGAAAAGCACGAAACTATCATTATTTAATTAATTCAAACCAAATTTTACCCACATTCAGGTTTAATATGTTATTTTATAATTTTTGACAATTAGGGGTAGTTTTCACCCCTAAGAACAATCAGGGTTCGTCGACATGACATAAACTATAAAGCAGCGGGTGAATTGAGCTTAAATCCAAATTTTTATCCAAATCGATACAAGGCGAAATCATTTTTTTAGAATTAGTAATTTTTTACATTAATCTTTAACAAGGGTTGCTTTTTAAGGGTTGAAATATGATGGAACTCTATTCAAAAGTATAAAATAATCATTATTTAATTAATTCACACCAAATCTTACCCATATTCAGGTTTAATATGTTATTTTATAATTTTTGACAATTAGGGGTAGTTTTCACCCCTAAAACCCTTCAGCGCACTTCGGTTCGATATAGATTTTGATTCTTGGGCTATTACCTACCTTCTGCTAAAATTTCAGCTGGATACATGCAGGACGAAAAAATTGCGAGGTTTTAACTTTTTTCGAGCTTCAATTCCTGAACTATTATCACCTCCTTAGACAAACCCGTCTTACGCAAACAACTTTGTTGCGAGACAGATAGTTGAACGATATTTTATACAATGTCTATACCCAGGTATGGATTTATTTTTGTCCAAGTTTTATATTGGTCCACTATTTAAATGCAGTTCAAACAGACATGTATTAAATTGTATGTTCCGTTTTAATTTGGTTCAATCTGTATATAAGACGAGCAGTGTTTTATTATCGGCACCCCAAGTTTTGTAAGGTAGGTACTTCAACGAGTTAAGGCCATTTCAACATGAAAGAACTAACTGCTGGATATGATTTTTCCAATTTAACTGTTAATCAAATATCACTCCTAGAAATTTTATTTCGTTTGTATAGGAAAGATTTTGGTTTTCAACCGTTAGGTTAGTTTAATCCTGGATACGTTTTTTGAAAATATTATGCATTTTGTTTTATTAGAACAAAAACTAAAACCGGCCCTTAGGGACCAATTTGCTAGTTTATTTAAGTGTTCTTGTAATATTGACGCCATACGATTAACGTTCTTGCCTCTAATGTAAAGCATTATTGCCTACATATATCATCTGCATTTTGTGTTCCCTGAATAGATTTGATTTTGGTTCTAAACAGGATCACAATTTTTAATCAACTAGTTTATTTACTGTGTTCTGTGAGTCAGTTAATAACGTTCTTTCTTTTTCTAGGCTTCTAATTTGTTGATAATAATGCTAGCCTGCTATTTTTTTAAACTTTTTTCCACACCGATGACATATCTATGCTGCTTTTAATGCTAGAATTTATTTTTTATTTTCCTGTATTTCTGCCAGCATTCTTGTTTGGTTTGCTTATTTATGATTCTCCTTGCTTCAGTTCTACATTTTTTGTCTTTGGTAATAGATCAATATTCTTGTACTTTCTGTATCGGTTCCAAATTGTTTTACTTAATTTAATAGCGGCCTTATATTATGTATTCCACCACGGTTTGTGTTTTTTTTATAGTTAAGATTTTCCTATAGCTATATTAGCAGTATCCAGTAGAAGCTGATTAAAGCTTGTGAGTTTCTCGTCAATTAATTCTGAAATTTTAGTCTGATTCATTCTGTCTGACACTATTTTTTTAAATTCAATCCAATTTGCTTTTTCTTAGGTTCCATTTTTGAGTTGTTACTGTAGTTGTGTTTAAATTAAAGGTATGTTTTACAAAGATTGGAAAGTGGTCACTGTATATAAATCTTTTGGTGCTGTTCAATCGAGATGGATGAGCAATATGGGTTCGCATATGAAGAGATCAATGGCGAAAGAGTTTCCCTAGCGATATTGAATATTGTTGGAGAGCTGTCGTTGAGTAGACATAGCTTTATATTGTTAAAAACGTTTTCTAACATATTTCCCCTGGTATTGTTTTATTTCATGCCCATTTAATGTTATGGCCATCAAAATCTCCCGTGATTATTCAAGGTGAGGAAATTTGTGGGAGAAGATTAAGTAATTTTGGTTTAATTAGAGCTACGACTGGTGAAAACAAATGTTACAAATATTGAACTTTAGATGGGCCAGTACTGTTACATTGACTGCTTCGATATTAGTTATGAGGTTTATATTTTAGACAGGTATAATTGACTTTATATATGAAGCTACTCTTCTACTGGCATATTTCTGATTGAATCGTTTTTGCCAAATCCAGTGTAACCTTTCAGGCTTTTCATTAAGTTATTTTTAAAGCTAGTTTCTTATAAAGAAATAAAATCTGGTGCATACTCCGAGAGAGGAAGCTGTAGCAAAGTTAAATAGGTATTATGATAAATATCTTTGTGCTAAAATGTGTAACCAAACTAACCACACAAGTGATTCAACTTCGTAAAAGTTCTAGATTAACCTAGTCTACAAACAATTTTGCACCATTTTGTGTGTATTTTCTAAAATTGATTTTTTGTCTTAAAACTAAATTATGCTCACTTTGGCTCAATTATATAATTATAGGTGTCAAAGTTACGAAACCATCCTTTAAAATTTAGGCAATTTTTTAATTTCATAATTAACACCAGTAAAAATTATGTAATTAAAACCAAACTAGCAATCAAAGGCGTAGTTGTAATTAACTCTAACCCCTTGATGATATCTATTTTACCCTCACGCTAGCGTTGAGAGCTTATGGCCATCATTTTTCCCACGAAATCATTTTTCTGCATATTAAATGTTAATTAAAGCATCTTGTTATACGATATAAAAAATTACCACAATATTACGATAAAAATGCTGCATTTTTTAATATCATTTGTTCTAATCCTTAGATGATAACTATTTTTCTTACTCTAGAAATTTAAGAAGTGGTTCAATAAACAAAAATACCGAAATGTATGAAGTTTAACACATTAAAAAAGAAAGTTTTCTTTGGTTCTGTTCTTAGAAAAATGTTTCAAAAAAGAAGTTACTACAAATTTTATAAACACCAATATAGAAACTGATTTAAATGACAAATATGTAAGTACAACAAGGAATTGACGTTTTAAAGAATCACAAATCCAAGGGAGAGGGTTCAATAACATATCAAATTTAAAATTTGAAGGTAATTCCCTTATATAACATCTACAAACTCTTATACAAACAAAAATATCTATCTACGAACAGAATAGAATAGTGGAAGAGAGCGATTATGACTATGACCAATAAATAGATAAGGTCCAGATCAAGAAACAAAATTAAATATAACATTCAAATTGAGAACATGAATAATATCAACAAAAATAAATTAGCTAATTATCCTATTATGATACAACTGGGATTCTGGACAAAAAATATCTTAAAAACCGATTTGAAAGAAGCTCTGGACTACAATAAAATATGATAGATAGAGAGCCTGATAGATTTAAGTTTAACAGACATCTTTTGATTAGTAAACAAGACCTTCGATTACCTAAGAGTTAGTTATATTTTTTTATATGATAATATAGAAATATCTACAAATGTATCGTATTGGAAGAGGAAGTATCGCAATCAATTGCCTACAAAAGAGATATTCTACAAGGAAAGTCAAATATAGTGATATTTAATAATATGATATCTCAAAATAGGACTCGATGGAACATATTCATCGAAGCTCTATGCTCCACATATATATATATATATATATATATATATATATATATATATATATATATATATATATATATATATATATATAGTCCAGAGCTTTGGCTTTGGAAACGTCATGTACATTCTATACAAGAAAAACTAAAAAGACAAAGAGAAAGAACGACCAAATAGTAACTTATAATACTTGATTACTCATTTTATTTAAAAATAAGATAAATATACCAAAAATAGTTAATAATTACTTCTACTTAAACTTTTTCTTCCGATTTTTGCATAATGACGATTTTTTAAAATCTTTATCTAGATGTTGAGTATTTTTGTTTGCGTTAGTTAAGTATATTTTTTTGGTGAATATTTTGCCTCTTTTTCATTTTTGTCAAGTAAAGTCATTTTACAATTAGGAATAATTAGTTAAAGTTGATTAACTATCCCTTACGTAAACAACATATAAACAAGGACAGCAATATATACCTAATTTTCATACCCAACTGCCAATAAAAAAATTTAGAATCATAAAATATTCCTTTTCTTGTGTTAGAAATTTTCTTGTGGTAGAAACAGATATAAGTAATATTATAGACAAATTATTAAAAAAAATACAGTGGGTCCAAAGAAGATACACGTGAATGTAAGGCCATCAAGGTAATAGTCAGTGAGCCTGATGCCAACAGTTGCCAAGTTGCTGATTCGACACATTAATTAAGAAATAAAACAAAACCAAAATATTAAATAAAACCACAAAAAGTCAAATAGCAGATGATAAAAGATGAGAAAGGACCTTTCTTCAGGGCGAAAATAGTAAAACAAATAATCTGGAACATAAGAGAAAGGTCTTAGTACAATGTGGACAAATTTGGCTAATATTGTTAGAGATATTGTAATTGAAATACATACTAGAAAAAACCTAAGCAAAAATGTTTTAAAATAAAACAAAATGGTAATTATCAAACAAAATTAAACATAACATTATGGAGAAGGGAACCTTACATAAAGAATACGGTACGGATGAAAAGAAGTTAGAAGACAAAAAATAGCGCAATATACAGCAAATAAAGCAAGTTAATTTAATTATGTGAGATGAATTCGACAGAAAATAATAAAATATCAGTTTTAATTATGTTAAATAACAATGAAAAACTACGTTAAAGTTTATTAAACGAAAAATTTGAGGAAAAAATCAGGTGTACTAACAGAAGCAGTGAAAGCAAAGGTACCAAAATAAATCCAAAAGAGTTTGCTTAAGTACTTTAAAAAAATAAAAAAAAAATAAAGCAGTTGGACCAGATGATATTCCTGAGGAAATTTAGATAATGTTAGGATAGACACTAACATGTTTGTTTAATAAAATTATAGAACTTACACAAATGTCAGACGAATGGACAAGCATCTGGACTACTACAATTTTAAAATGAAAGCAGTCCTTGATATAGGAAACCAAGAATAGAAAAGAAAAAAGTGATTCTAAACCACTAATTTGACTTCAGAAATAAACATTTTACAATTGATCAGGTACACATATTTGTCGTGATTAAATTGTTAGATAGAAGAAAGGAAAGTCTGTTCTACAATCTTGTTAGACGTAGTTTATAGTCAGAAATTTGGCAGTCATACATAGCTTACATATATTTCAGAATTAGGCAAAAAGACGTTCACACAGATCGAAAAGAAATCAAAATAGGATTCCCTTAAGTCAGCGTATTAGGTCCAGTCGTCTACCTGTTTTACACATACGACACACCTGACCTAAAAAATAATACTATAGCTACTTTTGCAAATGATCCCAGCAGTAGGTGATACCAGCGAAGAATCAGTAGAAAAATTACAGTTGTCAATAAACAAAATCCAAAATTGGACTAAAAAATGGAAAATCAAACTAAATTACAAATAAAAAAATTCAAAACATTCCAGTTATAAATGTTAAATACCATTATACATCTTCTGCAAAATACTAGGGTATCACTTGATACAATCTTGTAAATGCTTCTAAAGCCTATAGTAAAAAGAAAAGGGAGGAACTAGGAATCCATTACAAAATGTATTGTCTGATGAGAAGAAATTCAGCATTGTCCATACGTAACAAACAACCGTTATACAAACAAATACTGGGACCAGTATTAACATACGGTAGTCCACTTTGGAGCTGTGCCAATTTAGAAAATGCCAGATTATTCAAAGATTCTAGAATGAAGTATTCAAAAACACGTATCTTTTATAAATTTAAGTAAAAGAATAACTGATAATTGGTCGACGGTCATTGGTTTATTGATTGATATCAATCGCAAAAAAAGAATAAAGCGAAAAATGATTATATTGCGGGGATGGGTGGCACCTGTTGATTCTAAGATTAGGAATGGTAGGTTATGACGATCAAAGCACTTTTAACACTAAAATGAGAGTTGTCCAATACGAAGAACCGTTAAGTCAAAGATAATGTGAGACGGTTGGGTTAAGATAAAAGAATCGAGACTTATGGAGAAATGTAATTAAAAGGAAAACAGATTGATAAATATTTATTACAATTATTTATTCCTTACATTTATATATATTTTTTATAAACAGAAGAAACCTTATACTATAATTATAACATATTTTGTGATTAAATCAATCAAATACATACAAGTATTAAACTGTATAATATAATTGTTAAAGAATAAAGCTAAACCAAAATACACTGCTTAACAATTGAAGTGGATATTTTATTTCTCCAAATTATGTTTTAAAAAGATATTATGATTCAATTGTAATAGATATAGTGCCAAACAAAACTTGATAACCCTTACTTACTTTTTCTTTCTTGGTTCTTTGCTTTCCTCTGAATAAAAGTCAGGTTTAAAATATAATATAGCACAACTTTTAGCGACTTTATTACTGTTATTCCAATAAAACCTGTATAAAATTAAAATACAATAAAATTTAACAATTGAAAAGACTGATATGTTTTTGTACACACTTAAGACAAAAAAAAATTGGAAAAGGGAAGTATCTGTAAACTGTGTAAAAGATTTTTATTCCTAGCTCAGCGCTTTCGGCTTACAAAGCGATCTTTGGCGCTATGGTCAAATATAAAGTATCCTAATAAGAGAGATCATGTTCTAAGCGTAAAATTACTGGTTCTATTTTTCTTTTCTTTTTAAATAATAAAAAAAATGAAAAAACATACGGTACTGTACACTGGACCTCACAAAAAACATATTAAAAACTTTTTGGTTATGGTACGGATGTCAGAACCCGACCGTTTGCACTGAAGTTGAACTGAGTTCAGTTTGCACAGATCTGCTGCTTTAACTTTAGTACAACTGCGTGAGTGCTGACACCCGCACCATAAAAAAATTTTAACTATGTTCTTGTGGAGACCAGTGTACAGTCCTTTTTGTGTAGTTTTTATTTTTTCGTTGTTTAAAAACAAAATAGAATCAGCAATTTTCTGCTTACGATATGATCTCTCCTACTAGGATACTTTATATTTGACCATAGTTTCAAAGATAGCTTTGTAAGCGAAAAGCGCTCAGCTTTCAGAATTAATGGATGTCATTAGACATCAACAAGACGCGCTACTCATCAACGATTAACAGTGGAGTAACGTACACGTAGATACCGTTATTCGATGGAATACAGTCAATATGGCTTTTCTAATAAATCAAATGTTCATTTATATACGTTTGCCGGTAAAATATTGGTTTGAAGAGAAAGAGAACAATGGTATAATAAACATTTAATAGGTTCAACCAATCTTTTTGGAAAGTGTTAAAATTTGACTCTGGGTAGCATATTATGTTGTAATGGAAGCACTGACTTTGTATTTTTAAATATTGAAATAATGACAACTGTCACATATCGTGACAGAATCATAGAGCTTATAATAGTGATATTTTCTGGTGCTGTAGGTTACAAAGTTGTTTTTCGACAATAGGTAAGTGTGTATAAGAGCACGCATGTGTATAAGAGTACGCATATATTATTTTTAATATAAATACATTCCTACTACACGGTCATAAACAGAATTCTGGATTATCGTCCTAGTTTTGTCAATATGGTCGCTGCAAATAGTTGCCGTTCAGATTTATAATTTTCTGTGGTCAAAATTTAGTCATTTGAGAGGTAAGCAAACCATCACTTTTGTATAAAATAATTTTAGACTGCATTTATATGAAATAGTGATTGCTTTAAAAAAAAATGGGCCGTAAATCTATTTGTTTTCGTAATAAACGTTTTAAAATCACAAAATGCATATATGTATAAGAGTACGTAGTTACCGATGTATAAGATTATGCTATGCGAACTCTTATACACAGTTGGATACTCTTAAACAATTTTTTTATTTATTTAAAGTTTTCTTTTTATTTTCAGATTTTAATTTCATAATGAGACTTACGAGAAATACAGCAAAAATTAGAAGAAAGATGTAGTAAAAGAAGTGTAGCGAATGATCTGGGAATAAATGAGGCCATAGGTATTAAGAAAAATAGTAAAGTGTGGAAATGTACCAAAATCATTGGTACAATTTCAAAGCGATATTCCAGGCTACCTAGAAGCCGAATTAGCACAACAGATACGAGAATTAGATTAGATGTTTTATGAAATTATAAAAAAAAAATTTGCAAATAGCCGCGTATAAATTTGCTGAATCCAATAATCTTTCTCACCGTTTTAATAGAAATCTACAAATGGTTGGTGAGTCATGGGTAAGAGAATTTTGTCAGCGGAACAAAATTGTGCTTCGACAGCCAGAAAAATGTTCGATGGCCCGAATTATGAGTTTTAATAAAAATAAAGTAACAAGATTTTACGATAACCTTAAAAATTTTTATGAACTAAGACAATACTCTCCAAGTGGACAACTGGAGCTGTATGTTGCATGAACTTCATAGGTACCTATATTCCTCCAGCGCTCATATTCCACAGAAAAATAATAAAGGAAGAGCTGGTTTTAAATGCACAATGTGAAACTCTAAAATTAATTTCTGAATCTGGATATATCAACACGAATCTTTTTTGTAAGTGGTTAATCCATTTTAATAAGTTTGCCAAACCCAGTGCTAAAAACAAAGTTCTTTTAATTCTCGACAATCGCAGCTCTCATCGTGACCTGCAAACTATAAAATATTGCCAAGAGAATCACATTGATCTATCTCTACCCCCCCCGCCCCATTCAAGCCATAAACTAAAGCCACTGGATATTGGTTTTTTTGGCCCTTTAAAAAAACCTACAGTAGGAATGTGACAAATGGATGGTAAGTAATCCAGGAAAAGTAAATACACAATTTCAGTTGCTGGATTCTTTAGTACTGCTTTTGGTTCTATATGTACCTTTGGACGCGTAAGCGCGGTAGTAGATAATACTTCAAATGGAATCCGTGTAGAAGAAGAAAATAATGGACTTCAGCTTCCAATACCATCTAATGTAATACCTCCTTCAAAGCAGCTGAGAATGAAGATGATCTAATCTCTTTTCATGTTACAGCGTTTCTCGATATAGCTTATCTTGATATCGAATGCGAAGATGGTGTATTAATACCATCACAAGCTAGCACTAATAGCTTAAATATGTCAGTGTCAGCGGCAGAGATTTTACCATTACCCAAAATTAAAGAAAAGCTTAATCGACGCAAAACAAAATCTCAAAAGTTCAAAATACTTTCCAGTAGCCCATATTTGACAAATTTGGAAAAAACCAAAGAAGTGGAACAAAAAAAAAGAAGACGGAAAGAATAAAAAGAAAATTAGTGCCTAATTGTAGTAAATCATTGCGTAAAGTTCAAAAAGGGAATAAAGAAAATGATCCTGATGTAACGTGCCCAGGATGTAATGAATTATATTTAAATTCTGTTGAAGACTGGATCATGTGCTTTCAATGCAAAAATTGGTGGCACGAATCTTGTACGACTTACGTAACAGGAGACTTCATGTGTTTTAACTGTAAGGAGTAGCAACGGATTTAAAGATAAAATAAAAATGAGTTCTAAAACATACTTTTTATATTTCTTTTTTTATGTATTTTTTTTGAGTTTATTTTAGAAATAAAGTTTGATTTTTGGAATGTCTTAATATTTTTGTACACTTCAGTAATGTGCGTAATCTTAAACATATAGATGCGTATTCTTATGCAAATTTCTGTATAAGAGTACGCATTAGCAGCTTCGCAAACAAAATTAAATATTTCTTATTTGAATTCAAACATGGTTTAAAACTATTCTAAAACATCTTTTTAAATGGTTGATTAACAATATGAGGAATGATAAATAGTCCATTTTCGTAAAAAATAAAAAAATGTCGCACTTTTAATATTAAGTGCGTACTCTTATACGCATTTACTCTAATGTCCGTCCTCAATGCGCAAGAATTGTGAACGGATAAATAGGTAATCTTGGAACTACAATAATGGGGTAGCCTTGGTCTCCGGATATTAATTGCATCGATCACGTTTGGGAGGAAATGTCCAGATGTTGAAAAAGACTCCTACAGTTACCTCCAACTTTACAACAATTACATACTAAATTGCAAACAATTTGGCAAACAAATGGTAACGGGGGTTAGCTAATTGCTATATAGCATGGAAAAGTCAATGAAGTCGTAATCTTCCCGTGAAGATAGTTGCAGAAAACCCTTAATTTTTCAGTCATTTATAATTGTTAATAACTTTGTTTATTGCATAATGACATGTAGTAGAACTTCTTAAAATTGTGATAATTAATGAGTTGACTAAAGTGTACTAAATTTTAAACGGGGCTAACAAATAGTTTATAAGTTATTCAATTTGTTTATCCCGGAGAACGAATATTTAAACTATATATTTTAAAAACATTTAAACATTTTTAAGCTGTAAACAAACTGCAACATGTTATTAAATTTGTTATTTAAAAACAATTTAAAAAATGACTGACTCTTTAGCTTATAAACAATTATAACAAATTTGACATTTTTTATGTGACAGACAAAAAAAAACAAAAACTACTACAACCAACAGAAAACAAGATAACATTTTTTATTTTAAGAATTCATTTTCGTTGTTTATTAAAAATGTTCAGCTCTTAACGTTAATAAACAATGGAAATATGATTTTAAGAATACAATGCTATCTTGGTTCCTAGTGGTCATAGAAGGTTCTGTTTTTTGGACAGTATATTTTTTTCTTAGCTTTTCATTGAGCCTACATATAAGCGTGTGACATAAACAACAACAAAGTTATTATAAATGTTTATAATCTAAAAATCAGCCCTGTTTTAAAATAATTTTTGATAAAAAAATTTAATAAAACGTTGAAGTTTTTTTAATATATTCTAAAACTAAAGAATCAAATAATCGATTGCAATTTACAAAACACCTGTAAGGTCACAATTTTGTCAAGTTCAGTTGTTTAAATAATCAGTCTCTGTGATAAACAATTGAATAACTCATAAACTATTTGTTTATCTGGTTGATATTTAGCACACTGTAATGACTCAATAATTGCCATAATTTTAAGTACCTATATTACATGTCGTTATACAAAAAACAAAGTTATTTACATTTATAAATTACTGCAAAAATATTAGTTTTTTGCAATGATCTCGATCAATTGTTTATGAATTTTATTTTGGATACTCTCAAAATTACATAGCTTTTTATGATCTACAACTTTTATTTAAAATATTTTTCTCTAAATGCATGAAAAACTTTTTAAAGACAAAAACTATGTTTTTTACTTTTCAAGATGTACGTCTTCACGGATTTTTTATCAGCTACCCTTAATATAACTTTTAGAACCTTCAAATATCTGTATAAGATTTTTTCAGCTTTTTTTCTTCCTTGACTGAGGTATAAGTCGTCTCTACCGAATTCAACTATCGAATGTGAAAAATCGGGTTTTTCAGATTCGATACCTTGTCCTTCCATTACACGTGATATACCTTGTAGCAAAATATCGAAATTGTAGCTTGACAAGGAACGTGGGAAAAATTTGTTTAAACCATCGAATGCGAACATTTTGTCATTTTGTTTTGGTCAAAATATCGAATATACTGCAAACTGACGAAAATGAAATATTCGGTACTCGTGTTTTGTATAAATATAACTAAAGGCATATTTTTGTACAACGCAAAATGACGAATGTGTGACATACATTAGTTTCAGTGTTGGAATTGATAGAGATATTTAATTATAATCTGCAAACTGTCGAAAATACTAAATAATGCTGACAAGAACAAAACATATGTGTTCACAATTGTGTGTATTATTGCCTCCAAGAAGTTCTTTCGGTGAGGCACTTTATCATTTTGTTTTTATCGGTTTCTCATTATCTGATTATTCAGTTAACTGGGTATAGCTAAACCAGAAACAGTGATTTTGTCAAAACGAGAATTATTAAAAAACACATTAAAAAATGCTGCCTTTGGGACGTCGTCCACCAGTGTAATTCTCCTTTACATCACAAACACCCCGAAAGAAAAGGTAAAGCGAGAAAAAAAGGGATGAAGATAAACATGCTTTGGAGAATAAGAAAATATTAGCGTTCAATTTCGATCTTCAATTTGTTTTGTCAACGGCTAAAGATCAAGTCAGAGTTGATATGATAATTTCAATGTTCATCGAAAGGTGAAGGAAATAGCTGGAAAGTTTCGAAAACGCAACAGCGGTAAAATAACAGATAATGAAGGCAATCTTGCCGTAACCAAAGAAGATAAAAAAAAGTATGGGAAGAAAACTTGGGGAAACTTTTTCATGACCTTAGAACAGTACAAGAGCCCACCGTTGAAGAAAATTCAGGTCCCGAAATCCTACCAGAAGAAATAAGCAGCCGTCAGACAAATGAAGGAAGGAAAGACACCGGCACTTGATAAAATTCCTGCAAAACTGCTGAAGCTATTAAATACAGAATAAATAAAAATAATAACTGATATATTTAATGAAATATACAAGGCAGGAAAAATACCAGTAGAGTGGCTCAAATAGGAATTCGTACCATTGCCCAAAAAATCAGGAGCAAAAGTTTGTGAAGATAAGCCTAATGAGCCATCTGCTGAAGCTGTTTTTAAAGGTCATCCACAAAAGAATTTACTGGAAATGCGAGGAACAAATTTCGCCCAATCAGTTTGGATTTGTGAACACCGTTGGTACAAGGGAAGCTTTATTTAGCGTGCAGATCTTATTTCAGAAATATAGAGATGTCAGCTGTAATGATTTTGCATGCCTGATTGACTACAAGAAGGCTTTCGATAGAGTCAGACATGAACAAATGATGGAAGTGCTGAAGAGGACAGGGATTGATGGAAGAGACTTAAAAATTATAGCTAATCTGTATTGGAATCAATCAGCGGTACTCCGAATAGACGGAGAATATACAGATGAGGTCAAAATCTTAAGAGGAGTGAGATAGGGGTGCATAATTTCACCACTGATATTCAATCTGTACTCGAAGCTCATTTTTGAAGAGGCCCTAAAAGATATTGATGAAGGCATCTCAATAAATGGAGTCAAGCTTAATAACCTGCGGTATGCAGATGATACAATAGTGTTTTCCAATACTATAGAAGGGCTGCAAAACTTAATGAACAAAATAACAGAAACAAGTAGAACCTATGGACTGGATATAAACACCAGCAAAACAAAGCTAATGATCATCAGCAAGCAAAACATAACTGGAGCAAATCTGTATGTGAACCAAAATAGAATTGAACGTGTCTCACACTACAATTACTTGGGAACTATAATCAATGAGTCGTGGGACAATACCCAAGAAATGTCGCATCGGAAAGGCCAAAAGTGCATTCTTGGCTATGAGCTCTGTGTTCAAAAGCCATGACCTCACCCTGAAAACAAAAATAAGGCTCCTTAAATGTTACGTGTACTCAGTGCTTCTGTATAGAGTAGAAACGTGGACATTGAAGGCGGAAACTCTATCAAAACTGCAGGCGTTTGAATTATGGTTATACAGAAGAATTCTGAAGATACAATGGACAGACAAAGTCACCAATGAAGAAGTACTGCGGAGGATGAACACAACCGCGGATTTGGTCAACATTGTGAAGAGCCGTAAGCTGGAGTACTTGGGAGATATAATGAGAAATCAAGGCAGATACGAGCTACTCCAATGCATTTTGAAGGGTAAAATTAAAGGAAAAAGAGCCCCAGGACGAAGAAGAATATCCTGGCTTGCTAACCTGAATGCATGGTATAGAAAGACCTCAACATAGCTATTTCGTATAGCAACCAACAAAATCATCATAGCCAGAATGATCGCCAACGTTCGGAACGGACAGGCACCCTAAGAAGAAGAACGGCTAAAGGAGCTGCAGAACCTTGTTTTTATGTGAGAAAACTTTTTATAATTTGATCATTTATAATTTAATGAGACGGGAGCGTCCAGTGTTTCATTCAGGTTGAAACCAAGGGAAAACTGAAAAGTGGTACTGAAATTGCTACATGTACTGGGTGGTCCAATAAGCCGATCTCTCGGCTATATATCAGAAACTATTCATGTTATAACTTTAGGAGAAAAAATTCCTTAGTAAAAGTGGTCAAGAGAAATCACTTGAAATAACTTTCAAATTTCTGAGTTAACCACTAGAGGGCGTAACCTGTGAAGAAAACTTTGAAACCCAGTTTTTTGGGAAATATTCCCAATTATAATAATATGCCGAATTATATGTGTTAACTAAGTAAACTAGAAAGAGGCCTAAATTCTGCACAAAGTTGTTCAAGTACGTTTTTTTATTTTTTAAAATAAAGGGTGGGGGAGAGTAGGAAAGTATTTGTGGATAAATACCTATAACTTTGGTTTGGATCAAACTATTTTAACGAAATTACTGTCATTAGAAAGAGTGTGGATGAGTTAATTCACATCTACTATAAAATATTTGCATTTAGTTTTAATTGTCGTAGGTAGAGGGTACTTTCAAATAGACAAAATTAAAATTTGTTTTTCTTCAAAATGTTTAATGGAAACACCTATTTATTGTAAATTCTAATGGAACTGGATTAAATTCGTAATCAAATAGCGCAAACCGCATGTTAATAGCTTTTGTCGAACTCGAGATATGAATAAAAACGCATAAACATAAGTAAGTATAGTATTGACACACCCTGTCTTATAAATTAAATTTAAAAATAAGTCAGCAGGTACTTTCAAATTTTTTTATTGCAAAAGAATCTTAATGTTGATACCTATTTTGACCATTGGTTTTTCATATGATTAAAAATAGTTTTTTCGAAACTAAGGAGTCTACGACAATGAATTTGACGGGGAGTTCATATTGTTTATTTATTGACAACAGTCAAAACATTGTTAAGAAGTGTTATATTATCATTCAAATTTAAGATTGCACTTTTTTCAATAGATATTAATATTGGTAATATTAGTAATTAATTATCAGTACGAATAATTCGTGATGAGTATATCAGATTGTATGATATAATTGGAGTTTATTTCGAATGTTACCAAATGACGCTATTGCCTCACGTATATATTTTGTAAGATATCCTGACAGGAGACAGTATGGCAAAGAATTATTTGAAAGAAAGGCAAGAAGATTAAGAGAAACTGGTAGTTTTTCTCGTCCTTGTCTTAAACGACGTCGTAGAGGTATGACCGAAGATAATTCAATCAATGTTCTTGTTTTAATTCAACAGAATCCACATATAAGTAGTCGACAAACCTCTACTTCTTTGCCATAATGTCTCCTGTCAGGATATCTTACATAATACATATGTGAGGCAATAGCGCTATTTTGGTGATATACGAAATAAACTCTAATCATATCATACAATTTAATATACTCATCACGAATTATTTACTAATGATTAATTACTAATATTACCAATAATAATATCTATTAAAAAAAATGCAATCTTTAATTCGAATTATAATACATATAACACTTCTTAACCATGTTTTGACTGCTGTCAATAAATAAACAATATGAATTGTCAACTTCATTGTCGTAGCCTACTTAGTTTCGAAAAAATTATTTTTAATCATATGAAATAACAATGGTCAAAATAGGTATCAACATTAAGATTCTTGTGCTATAAAATATTTGAAAGTACCTACTGACTTATTTTTTAATTTAATTTATAATACAGGGTGAGTCAATACTATACTTACTTATGTTTATGCGTTTTTATTCATATCTCGAGTTCGACAAAAACTATTAACATGCGGTTTGCACCATTTTATTACGAATTTAATCCAGTTCGATTATACTTTACAATAAATAGGTGTTTCCATTGAACATTTTGAAGAAAAACAAATTTTAATTTTTTCTATTCGAAAGTATCCTCTACCTACGACAGTTAGAAATAAATGCAATTATTTTTTAGTAGATGTAAATTATTTCATCCACACTCTTTCGAATGACACTAATTTTGTTAAAATCGGTTAATCCAAACCAAATTTATAGGTATTTATCCCACTTTTTATTCCTACTCTCCCCCACCCTTTATTTAAAGAAATAAAAAAAAGTACTTGAACAACTTTGTGCAGAATTTATAGCTCTTTTTAGTTTACTTATTTAACACTTGATATAATTGGACATATTTCCCAAAAAACTGGTTTTCAAAGTTTTCTTCACAGGTTACGCCCCCTAGCGGTTAACCCAGAAACTTGAAAGTTATTTCCAGCGATTTATCTTGGCCACATTTAATAAGGAATTTTTTCTCCTAAAGTTATAACATGAATAGTTTCTGATAAATAGCCGAGAGATCGGCTTATTGGACCACCCGCTATATTTAAATATATTATGTCCTTAGCTGATATTGAACATGTCCAAAGTGATGTCCGACAAATGCGGAGGACAACAGAAAAACTTTTCTTTTTCTGCCATGTGTCAATATGTTGTTAATTGTCACTTAAATTTAAAAACCATTGAACATGTCCAAAGTGATGTCCGATAAATGCGGAGGACAACAGAAAACTTTTCTTTTTCTGCCATGTGTCAATATGTTGTTAATTGTCACTTAAATTTAAAAACAATTGACCATGTGTTTTTTCTACCGGGTCACTCAGAAATTGAATGCGATTTGATCCATTCAAAAAATTAATCATACTTCATAACGACTTCTTAGATTTCAACCAAAGGAAGGTGACATTTGCACTAAAAAAGAAAATAAAACCAAAGAACAAACCAAATCAATATGAAAAAGAAAATGAAGTAAAAGATGAAGAGCAAACAAGTAATGGAAATACTAATTTTAAATATAGTGATGATATACTTTTAACAATGTTTTTAAACATAATTTTTCCATTTTATCATACAATTTTAATTTTTAATTAAATTATTTGTCATAAACTTTGTAAGAACATTACAATTATTCTAATTTTCCTCATTTTCAATTAAGAACACAAATGTGTTACCATTAGACCAATATGAACTGTCGAAAATGCCACATTCGTAATTTTGAAACACTGCACCAAATGAATGTGTTAAAATTATACCAATATAAACTGACAAAAATGCCTTATTCGCAATTTTGAGGCATTGTACCAAAACAAATCGTTGATTAACACAACAAGCAAAGTATCAAATGTGATTTTTTGGAGAGAAAAAAACAGTAATCAGTTTAATTTTTTTATCAATCTGACAAGGATTAAACATTAAATATAAAAAATATAAAAATTTTTCCATTTGTCAAGGCGCTGATTTAGGATTAAAAGAGCAAGATAACTCTAAAGAAGAGTTATCTTGCTCTCCTGAAAAGTACTACTTTTCATATTCGATAGTTTGAAATGGTAGGAACGAAGTATTAAATTGTTTATAAACTTTTCTGCTCCGTTAAATGTATACGAAAGCCTTGTTTATAGTAGACTTTGTTACATTATTTTCTGGAAAATTCAGTCAATATTGTTACAATATTTATAACACAAAATTGAATAATACGCAAAACATTTTAATACCATATATTTATATTTTAAGACTGTTACTATTTAATGTTGACAATAATCATATGTACGACAAAAATTCCAGTTTTCACAATAAATTAGTTGACGCAATTTATTCATTAAAAAATGAATAAATATTTCTTTAAGAAATCCATTAAAAGTCATTGCTAGAAAAATGTTATTATACTGTGGAACAATTTGTTTCGTACAGAAAATTTGCCCAAATGTTGTAATTATTATATAATTTATAAATGTTTTAATTTTACTTGTCTGTAAAACAAATAACGTCCTATTATACATTATGACTTATCTTGAATTTTTCAATGATATTTTATAATTTATTTATTTTATTAAATTTTTTGCTTCCTCTAACTGCCAAAGATGGTCTATAAATGAGGCCTGTGTTTAACACGTTTGATGTTAATTTATTTTGAACTTTGATACACGTATCATAAATATTTTTCTAATATCCACTTCAATTGTTGAGCAGTGTATATCAGTATATATTACAAATATTTCTCATTGTATACCTATTATAAAAAAGAACTTCGTTTATTACTTCGTTATTGTAGTTAAAAACTGTTTTAAGTTTAACAAGTTCCCAAGCATAGGTTTAATAAAAAAATATTTTCGAAAGTTAAAAATAAAATAACCATATTTATTCATATTTATAGTCCTATAAATTATAATTACTTCATATAATATACTCACTCAGGAACCAAAACGTCTGAAATATTACGATGTATACCTATCATTTTCACATGTTCTTCCAAATATTCGGCAGCTTCTGTACTTTTCTCAAAAGCAGTTATCAGGTATACTGGTACTTGTGATACATTTATGGAATTATGTAGATCGTTAGTCGTATCCATTATTGGTTGAGCCTTATTCGTAAGTATTCCGAATTTAGTTATTCTAATAATAGTACCAATTAGTACCCCCAGTACCACTAAAACTGTAAACATAACAAACAAGACCACAAAAAACCAAGCCCATTTTATAATAGCGGAATCGTTTGGCTCTTCTCTAGCTAAGGAAGCTGGTTGTTGGTTAGATTCCTGTCTTCTAGTTGTTTCTCCACAGACCGTATCATAACTAGGCATATTATTTTCTGCTGTAGAAGAAGTTGATATACCATTAACCGAAACGGCCTCATCTGGTATAGAATCTTCCACGGGATGTGAAAAAGTTGATCTGGAAGAAGATCCATTACCAAAATAATTATAAAGGAATTCACCTTCTCTTGGATACTCTCGATGATTAGAAAAATAAGTGTCGTTTCTCCCAGTATTTGGATTATTTGATGAAACATATGTACGAGTTTGATCAGAACTAACGTATGAACTTGAAGAGCTAACTTCATTTTCCAAGAAAGCTATATTGGTTCTGCCACGGTAAAATGATGATCGTTCACGTCTAAAACCCTTTCTGCGCTCTTCTTCGCGGGATCTTACCTCTGACACTACAACAATCGATTCAGATTGGGATGCAGCACCATTATTTGCATTATCAAAAGATTCTGGCTCTTCATATACAGTTTCTAAACTTGTAGCTCTTCCTATAGAGGAACTAGAAACCGAATTACCATTCATAATGAACTAACTCACTTAAACTTCAAAACAAAATATACAAACTTTCAGAATATAAGAAAGATTTCACTTCGATCAGTTTGACTTCTATTGACGTACTGGCTAATAAACAATATAAACACATTTCAACAATACTTATCGCACGTTGATTCATATCGGACCTATGTTATGAGTTTTGTCTTTATCACCTGCATTGTGATTCATTTGGATAACAATATCTAAACATACTTTATGTTCCTTAACAATAAATCTAGAATTTTCTCATGCAAATTGTTAGACTATTAATATACTACAAATAGTTTAATTGACAAGAAATACCTAAAGCTCTAAATCATACGTACTAAATCATCGCATTTTTATGGTTGTGGAAAAATTATTTTTTTTCTAGAATTAGCTAAGTGAACTAACTAATAATAATTTGTAGTACTTCCAGTATTTAGTATACAATAAAATTTGTTTAAATTATAAAAAAAACACTATAATTAAAAGAAAAATAAAAGAAAAAACACAAATAAAAAAATTATAATTTTAAATAAAAAAAAAAAACTTTAATATATCTACGTTGCTTTATCACATATCTACATATATTGTTCATAATCAAAATGTTTCAGATAAATTTGCTCATTCTAATATAATAATAATAATAATAAGAAGCTCCCGGAAGCTAAATTCCGTGCGAGTGTTGCCAATATGTGACGTGATTTGTTGTTGATACATGTTTAATAGGATTGAGGTCTATGGATTCTTTTGGACATAGCAATACATAACCCAATCCGTGCGAGCTACGGACGAGCATAATTATGTATCCTCCTCATTCTTTGAGCCCTTGTCAGGGCGTATTGCCACTTTAAATATTATTAGTTTGTTATCTCCATTAGCTGCGATGCTGTGCCAGATGCACAGCTTCATGTAGGTATTTTCCCACCAGTGTCTTTATTCTTTCTTCCCATTGTGTTGGAGATCTGCCTTTTCTTTTCGTAGGCCTTCTATCTTTCCTTCTTCTAGCAATAGTTTCAAAGTCCCCGCTCTTCTGGCTATGTGACTGTTGCGTTCTGCACATACAATGACCTCAATATAACAATTGGGGTCATCAGAAAGTGAAGAGAAGATACTCCGTTCAATCCAGAACTCGCTGATTTCCCCCTTTAGCATTGGGTATGTATATTAAAATAAAAAAAAAATAAAACCCAGAGGACTATATAAAACTCTATTTAAAAAAGCAGTGAAATTAAACATAAATATACATAACCAAATATACAATTATAACTAAAGAAGAATATACACAAACTTAAATATTAGTCAATACGAAACAATACCAAAAAGATAACCATAAACAAAACAAAACAAAAATGTCGATGAATAGGTTATAAAAACACATAAACAACAAAGAAATTTAAGTTTTCGATTGCTATGGTTGAGTATGATTAGAAATAACGCATAAATTGATATTAGACGTCAACGAGTGAAAAATATGCGCACATATAATAATATACTTAATCCGTGGTAAAATGAACAAACCTTGTTGATAAAAGTTACACAAAATGCCATCAATCATAACATATATGAATTATATTGAACGTAATAAAAATATTAATAAACTCAATTCAAAAGTATAATCGGTAATGGCATGCACATTTAATTAATAATGAAATTAATACAATTAGTAAACTCATTCCGTAAAAGCTGTAATATTAATACAAAAAAAAAGAATAGTGAAATTATTACAAATTATTACAATTAAAGGGTTAAAATCTTCAAAACGCGATCGCGGCACAACTGAAATAATTGTTATAAACAAATATGTAATATACCAAATACACGTACTTGAGATATGCAGCAACAAGTTAAATGGTGTATTGTACCTTACCCAATGAAAGGATAGTTCCACCGCTATCGCAAACGTCTTCAGCGACGTACACAGAAATCACAAAATTGATAATGCACATTCCACCCCAACTGTACTTGACGTCTGTCCTAGTCATAGGACCGATGCGGAGTGTCAGGTACTCTAAACCCAAAACTTATACACAGCTGTGCGGTTTGAGAGATAAAACTCGACTCTATGACATTCTTATCTCAAATAGACATCTGTGTCATTTTGCAGATGACCCGTCTCGTAATATGTAGTTTTTAACACAGATGTATGTTTGTACAGGATGTAAGCTGTAATCTTGAAATACGGGGAAAATCAAAACTACCACAAAGTCTGTTAATGTTATATAAATGTTTATTTATAGTTGCGAAACTGCAACAGTGACTGCCTGTCTTTTATATTAAGCTCCTCCAGAATTGACAGGTCAAATCTGTGTTCTTTCCAGGATAACGATATAATTCTTCTGTAGACCCACATAGAAGGAGATTTTTCGCAAATAGCAGCTGAAAATGTACTAACAATGGGTTGCAGAATGGTATCTACGTATTGTTGAGCTATCAGGAAACGATTTAATAAACTGAGATTCTGCTGCCAATAATTATTATTACACCCATATCCCGCAGGATATTGCCATGGCTTTCTCTCATCATTTTAGCTCAATTTATCAGGTATCATCTACACATCAGGGTAGTTCACAGAGATCTTTTAACTTTTCAGTTATTAGTAAAGAAGATGTGAAGGTTAGTATAAAAAAATTAAGGCCAAAAAAGGCCACTGGTAGTGATAATATCCCTGCCTATATCTTTAAAGGATGTTCTGATATATTTCAAAAACCATTATCACATCTACTTAATCTATTTCTTAAAACTAACATTTTTCCAGACAAACTCAAAGAGGTTACCATTACTCCAGTTTTTAAATCAGGTAATAGAAACAATATAGAAGACTATCGTCCTATAAGTATCCTTAATTTCCTGGCTAAAATATTTGAATCTATTCTCTATATGAATATACTGAAACATTTTGAAAATTAATTTGCTCCAGAACAACATGGTTTTTTATCTGGGTTATCCACAACTAGTAATCTGTGCATTCTTTCTAATTTTGCTAGTGAAGCAATAAATAATAAACTCCAATTAGATTTAATAATGACTGACTGCTCAAAGGCATTTGATATGGTTGACCATGGTATTCTTTTATCGAGATTGAATGAGTTTGGTTTTTCTCATGATGCTTGTGTTAAAACTTTAAAAGATCTGATGACGGTCCTGTCGTCTTTGAAACGGCATAGCTTAGTTTGGCAACGACCTTGCTAAGGGAGATTAGAAATTACCGTTATGATTTATTTTTAGAAGTACTCACCTTTTGGGAGCCTACCTGTAACAACCCTCTTTATTATTCGGTTTCCAGTCATAGATGTAACAACGTAGTGTTAATTTATATTTGTAATATTTTAGTTGTGTTATTACAAACAATTAAGTTTTCTTTCTTTTATATTATAAAAACAGTTTATATAACAGTCACATAGAAGTAATTAAATAGTTTCATGTACGGTCTTTTGTTCTTTACTAAAACCACGGGAAGTCCAAATAATATTTAAAAACAAGTAACTGGAAGAACTCAAGATTCCCGGATTTCCACTGAACAGTTACCAACATTTCATGTTAAAACTTTAAAAGATCTGATGACGGTCCTGTCGTCTTTGAAACGGCATAGCTTAGTTTGGCAACGACCTTGCTAAGGGAGATTAGAAATTACCGTTATGATTTATTTTTAGAAGTACTCACCTTTTGGGAGCCTACCTGTAACAACCCTCATTATTATTCGGTTTCCAGTCATAGATGTAACAACGTAGTGTTAATTTATATTTGTAATATTTTTGTTGTGTTATTACAAACAATTAAGTTTTTCTTTCTTTTATATTATAAAAACAGTTTATATAACAGTCACATAGAAGTAATTAAATAGTTTCATGTACGGTCTTTTGTTCTTTAATAAAACCACGGGAAGTCCAAATAATATTTAAAAACAAGTAACTGGAAGAACTCAAGATTCCCGGTTTTCCACTGAACAGTTACCAACAGCTTGTACATTTATAAAATCGTATGTGGAATCAAGGTTTCAACGAGTCAAAATTGGTAGGTGTTTATCAGATAAATTTCAGGCTACATCTGGTGTACCCCAAGGGAGCAACTTAGGGCCTTTGTTTTTCTTAATTTTTGTCAACTCACTACCACAATCTCTTAAATTTTCTTCTAGTCTGATCTATGCTGATGATTTTAAGCTTTTTAAGGCTATACATACTTCAAATGATTGTCAGTTACTACAGGAGGACCTGACCTCAGTTGTGAAATGGTTTAGGGACAACAATATGATCTTGAATATTAAGAAGTGTGGGGTCATATCTTTTACCCGCAAAATTGATTACATTTAAAATAATTATAGAATTGACAATAATTGTGTAGTATCTAGGAAAACCAAATGTAAAGATCTGGGAATATACCTACAGGCTAACATGAAATTTAATGAACACTATATAAATATTGTTAATAAGGCCTACAAAATATTGAGATTTGTAATAAGAAATTCTAAACACTTTAGTATAAACACAACCATTAGACTATATAACGCTTTAGTCAGACCAAACTTGGAATATGCATCAGTGGTATGGACTCCTGAAGCCAAAGTTCATATTAATCATATAGAAAAGGTACAAAAAAGATTTCTAAGGTATATATACCTTAAGAAATACAATGTGTATACTCACCTTACGCCATCAAAAGAGTTGCTTCAAACATTTGGCTTGCAGTCATTAGAGCAAAGAAGAAACATGTATTGCGTTATGTTTATTCATAATATCATTAACAATGTTAAATATAAGACATGTGGTTTGATCAACTTTATTAGGTTTCATGTGCCAAAGGTCAACCTAAGGGTAAACAATAATGACCTATTTTCTTGTAGTCCATATAATTCTTATGCAATAATAAACTATATGCAATACCAGTGTAATGAGTTAATAAAGATCTGTGATATAGACCTCTTTACCTGTAGTGTAAGGGATATTAAAAAATGCTATGAATAAGTATGATAAGAAATGGACCTAATTTTTAAAATTTTATTAACTTGTGTCTTTTTTTTATGTGTTTTATTTTGTGTGTTTTTATTTTGTACTTGTGTGTATATTGTATTTTTTGTGTGTATATTGTTATACCAAGTCATGAGTACTTTTACATGTAATTACTATCTAGGTGGTGTTTGTAAGTTTTAATAAATAAATAAAAATAAATCAGTGTAGTACCATCGCTGTATGTATAAACTTCCTGGATATCTTACATTTCGTAGTCATCTCCATATTTTTATTCGACGCGAATCTGGATGAAATCCAAATTAATCGATTATTAAAATATTATAATCAAATAAAAGGTGCTGTAGGAGAGTCAGTAAACATTCAAAAATAGTTGATAATAAATTTAATCAGTTCAATTTAAACTTAAAATATATATGTATTTGAAATAATTTGTTGTTCTTAAACGGAATAGTAAGGGGCAGTCGCAGAACTGTTAGAAGTTGTTTAGACGGCTATACATACAGGGTGTTCGAGAATATTTTGTATAGTGTGTCTAGAAGAGTTATGCTCCTATAATTTTTACATTTCAACAAGCCTTTTTGTGCAGTTGACATATGATTCCAGTGCACCATTTTTATGGAATTTATTCTTCTTCCCAAAATTTGACTATTATGCTGTGAATTTTGTGCATAATGCTGCAACATCCATGATAAGCTCTACAACAATGTTATTTTTAAGTTGTGTGATTGCGTCTCTCACTTCAAAATATTGAAGGAGATTTTAAGTGGGTATTATTTTTTGGCCTTTGGGACAACCCATCATTTTCCACTTCGGTACCAAGTAGTTCTTTGAAGTGCTCAACCCATCTGCTTTGTACTGCGTCACTGGTACTAACTATATGTCTATTTTTGTCCCTACACATCGCATCGTCAGCCGTAATTTGAATTTTTTTTCGTGTCTTATTTAGGATGATATAGAAATTTTTTGTTTTAGTTTTTCCTTTTAGTAATTGAAGCTCATGCATACTCTGGTTTTCAAAGGTTCGCTTTTTTTCTTCAATGCACGCGTTTTTCCTCCTTCCTGAGTTTGTACGTTTGCTGCTTATCCCGATAAAAAAAGTTACATTTTTTAAATCTAAATTTCACTTTATCTTACTTTGAATTCATAGCCAATTTTATTTTAATGACAAATTAAGTAACCGTGTTGGGAAAAAATACGACGTTTTAATTTATTATTTGTCTAATTTGTAAAATTCTTACTAAAGCTTTTAAAAACCGTATAGATGAAATTTTTTTTATAAAATAAAAACGAATTAATTTTTTAAAGCCGGAAATTTTTTTCTAGTTTGAATCAATCAGTTAATAAGTTCAAATGATTAATTCGAAATTACCGTTCAAACGTTATTACGAATAGAAAAATTTTAGTCAAAATTCTCGATTCGCCCTGTATATTATTAAACAATAAGAGCAGAAATCAGTAGTATGTGCAGTTTCTCATGACTCACCGTTTATATAATATTTTAACATATATACGTCAAAAATCAGACCGCATAATGAAAATTACCATAAATATACAATTAAATCAAAAGTTGATCAAGACAATTAAACGTTAAATCTCTTAATTATAAATGTGCTATTGATAAAGATTTTATTTGTCAAAAGCCTTTATTAATGTTCTACCCAATTAGTATCAATCAACATATCTTCCTGAAAAATAATCGCCCCATGCCCTCTCATATTTCGAGGTCATTTCGTTCTAAACCCTTCCATAACAGGTTTTAATTTCCCCTTCATCAAAGAATGCAAATCTTAAGTTGCCATTGAGATACGTGTTGAAGAATAGAGAAGTCGATTTCGTAATACGGTGCGGGTGAATTGTCAAACATGCGGGCCGGGAAAGCCAATTGAGCAAAGACTGGATTCGTCAAAGATGAAAGGATAACTTTTTCCTCTCTTTCTTGTTTATTTTAAGCAACTGTACGAAAAATTGTTGGAAGATAAGATCAACAAAATCTAAGAGATGTAAATATAGTTTTATCAGATTATAACCCAACAAAAAATAAAACAGACCGGTTTATATATATTCTTTTAGTTTAACACAGTATATTAACAGAGAAAATGAACACGATCTTTAATTTTTACGTGTATCTAGGACTTGGGAAATCGCAATCACAACGCAGAACAGTATTGCACATGACATTTTAGGTACTCGAGACCCATTAAGGCTCACATACAGTGCACAGTGCTTTTCAGATAAAACTATCTACCTTAAATAACTTTTGAACTTCTAATTTTTAGGAAAGGAGCAAAGACACGTGAATTATTATTTTAAGGAGAAGACATTATGTCATATTTAAGCTTGCTGGGAAAAAAGCCCTTTCATCACACGTATTACCGCTTAATTTTGTTTTAAATTACTTCCACCTTTTTTTATTTTATATTTGAATTCTCCTGTTTGGATTGATTTTAAAAATGTACAACACATAATGCTTAACGTGATTAATTTATGAGAAAAATAAACACAAAAGCAAAAAAACTGGATTGAAAAAAATTGTTTTAACAATTTTATTACAAACGTTTATAATGAACATTTCACTACCAAAAATTTTTACAATAATTGTTAAAAATGACTGCCACTCACTTCCATACAATACTGAAATTCTTCTCTGACATTCATCCTCTATTGTTTGTTAAATCATCAGAGAGATTCTGAGTGTGTACTTGCACGAGGTAACATCGTATCAGTGTTTTGCTCCGAGTTTTAGTGCTTTCTGTGGAACATAACAACTACTTTTAAATACTAGTAAGACCAAATTTTACCGTATGTATTGATAAGCCTAATTGCATGTTTGTTTTTTTGGAGCGATTAGTTAATTAGCAAATTAACAATTTCTTTAAAAACTGGACAAGCTTCCAGTGGCTAAGATCTACCTAATATGTATTTTTGGAAGAAAATACATAAAACCGAACTAAATTTAACAAATAATTAAATTTTCGTCTACCTTTGACTACAAGGGTACCGATGACAAATACAGTTCTCACATCAGATCCTCACAATTCACAACTTTTCGAGATGTCACAAAATATTGTTACGATTTTAAATGTTATGGCATATAGAACTGTAAATATTTTATGACTAATTCTTTTTTTATTGATTCTCGTAATTTGTAGGTCAAAATATACCTGAGCTTAGCTACCAGTTGTTTACCAGAAATCTCTAGACACTAATTTTAGTGAGTCATCCACGTCTCGAGGTTGAAAAACGAGTCGAGCGCCTTCACCAAAATACGAGATTATTCAAGAAGTCCGCCGAATTCTCTGGATGACAACAGTTGTGTATATAAATGAAAGATTTTTATTTGGCAGTCGCTTTAGATCCGGTAGAGATAAAAGAAAATGAGACGAAATGTAAGTTGGAAACGCGGCCGAAATTTGAAGGATGTGGAGTTTCTGTTCATGTTAAAGTTCCAACTTTCGACGGAAAATCATCATGGAACAACTACATGAAACAGTTCGAATCAGCTGCAAGAGCGAATGGATGGTCAGAAAAAGAAAAGGCTGTAAACCTGACTATAGCTCTTCGAGGAGATGCCTTAGATGTGCTCCAGACCATAGCCGTAGAGGAGACGGATGATTTCGAACAACTGAAGAAGAGGTTAAATATGCGATATGGCCACGAACACTTAGAGCATGTATATCAGTCGCAGCTCAAAAATCGAAGACAAAAGAAAGATGAGGCTCTTCAAGAATATGAAGTAGATATTGCCAGATTAGTGCGATATGCTTATCCAACAGCTCCCGAAGACATGATGGAAAAGTTGGCCGTTCAAACGTTTATTGATGGTCTTAATCTCTGGCGGTTACAGTAAAGTTAGGACTGTAAAAGAGGAAGAAGATGAAGATAAACTTGACCAGCTCGTTAATATGATGAAAAGCATGACATACAAGAAAACGAAGACCATAAGATGCTGGAATTGTGGCGAAATAGGACACGTACGAAGTTCATGTAAGCATCCTAGGTACGACACAAATCAAGAAACTCACCATCAGGAAAACTAGAACGGGTCGGCCTTAGGGGGGCAGCTTCGACCCAGAACTTTTCCAAAGACCCTCTCATACTAATAGCTTCTTTGAAATGTCGTGAAGATAGTGTATATGTAGATGGAGAAATAAATGGTAAAAAGCATACGTTGTTGGTGGATACTGGAGCGACCAGAACCATTATACGCCCGACAGTTATAAACAGCCGAAAGAAACTGTTACCAACGAGGTTGCGACTTCGGACCGCCACAGGGGAAAATGCCAACATTCATGGAGAAATCCAGGTACAATTAGGAATTGGAGCAGAAAAGTTCGTCCATACTGTTATAGTTGCTGACATCGAAGAGGATGTTATATTAGGAATGGACGTAATGAATACACATGGATTCCAATTGGATTTTAAGAATAAGGTAATCAAAGTTGGTAACGAGGAGGTATTTCTCCATCCACATGATGACAACACTATGCAAGCAGCCGTTAAAGAAGATACAGTCGTGCCTGCGAGAAGTGAAACGATAATAGTAGCGCGGCTACAGGGAATTGTGGACGAAGGAACACCTGTTATGATGGAGCCTTGGAATCATGACGACGAAGTTGGCCGTGGAATCATAATTGGAAAAGAATTAGTGACTTCGGCTAAAGAAATTCCTGTGAGACTTATTAATGTCAATGACTACCCAGTGACCATCAAGAAAGAGACAAAAGTAGGAACTTGTGTACCTGTCACATCCATAATCCGTCAGACGACAACGTCTGATAATTCCAACGATAAATTTGATCAAATGGTTGCGGTTGCTGGACAGTCTCTGAATCAGATTGAGAAAAGGAAATTAAGGGAATTTCTTCGGCAGTATCGTGATATTTTCGTACCGAAAGGAGGAAAGACGGGAAGAACTACCGTTGTTAAGCATAAAATTGATACTGGTAATGCTAAGCCAATTCGTCAAACAGCTCGACGATTACCACAGGCGAAAAGAGAGGAAGCTGAAACGATTGTTCAGGAAATGAAGAAAGACGGGGTGATAGAACCTTCTACGAGCCCATGGGTATCTCCGGTGGTCCTGGTTAAGAAGAAAGACGGAACAACGAGGTTCTGTGTGGATTACCGTTTGCTGAACAACGTTACCAAGAAAGATAGTTATCCTCTTCCTCGGATCGATGACACATTAGACACATTGGCTGGAAGTAAATTATTTTCTACTTTGGACTTGAAGTCTGGATACTGGCAGGTAGAAATGGACCCGGTAGATAAAGAAAAGACAGCCTTCACCACAGGATCTGGATTATGGCAATTCAACGTTATGCCATTTGGACTTTGTAACGCTCCTGCGACATTTGAGAGGCTTATGGAAAATGTGCTGAGAGGGTTATCTTGGAAAACATGCCTAGTTTATCTAGACGACATAATTGTCTTGGGGGAGACATTTGAAGACCATCTGAAGAATTTAGAAAACGTTTTTAATCGGCTTAAAGCTGCCCAGTTGATGTTAAACCCCAAGAAGTGCCAGCTATTTCAAGGTAAAGTCAATTATCTGGGTCATATAGTTAGTAAAGAAGGAGTGGCCGTGGATAAGGGAAAAATCGATTCTATTAAGGAATGGCCAAAACCAACTGACAAACACCAAGTGAGAAGTTTTCTGGGACTGTGTACTTACTACCGGAGGTTTATTAAGAAGTTTGCAGATATCGCTAAACCATTAACGCGACTTACAGAGGAAGCAAGAGAATACCGCTGGGATGTAGACTGCCAGAATGCCTTTGAAACCTTAAAAAAGCATTTAATCACAGCACCAATTTTAGGGTATCCACTGCCAGAAGGAGAGTTCATCTTAGATACAGATGCAAGTAATGTGGGAATTGGAGGAGTGCTGTCTCAGATTCAAGGAGGACAGGAAAGAGTCCTTGGATATTTTAGTAAAGTTCTCTCAAAACCTGAGCGAAATTATTGCGTCACGAGAAGAGAACTTCTGGCAGTAGTGAAATCAGTAGAGCACTTCTATCAATACCTCTATGGAAGGAAGTTTTTAATCCGAACTGACCATGCCGCCTTAAGTGGTTGATGCAGTTTAAGAATCCAGAGGGTCAGATAGCCAGGTGGATCGAACGACTCCAAGAATATGATTTTAAGATTGAGCACCGAGCCGGAGTTAGCCACCGAAACGCTGATTCTCTTTCCAGAAGGCCATGCCCAGCAGAGTGTTCTCACTGCAACAAAACGGAATCCAAGGAAGCAGCAGTGCTAAGAACGACGGTGGTCCACGACGACTGGACGCCTACCAAGATCAGGGAAGAACAAGAGAGAGATCCAGTTATACAGAAAATCCGAAAATGGAAAGAGGAAAACCGTCGACCACCTTGGCAAGAAATATCGAACCTAGGCTCAGTAGTTAAGACGTATTGGGCCCAGTGGGACTCATTTATCATGGAAGATGGCTTGCTCAAACGAGTCCTGGAAAATGATGACGGTTCAGAGAAGAGAAGACAGTTGGTGATTCCAAAGAGCAGAATAGCCGAAGTACTCCGTCAGTTACACGACAGTCCATCAGGAGGGCATTTTGGTGTGAAGAAGACCCTTCAGCGAATTCGGGAACGGTTTTATTGGATGAACAGTTCCGACGATGTAAAAGACTGGTGTAAGAAATGTACTATTTGTGCTACGAGTAACGGGCCTTATCGAAAAAGGAGAGCTCCTATGAGACAATATAATGTTGGAAGCCCATTTGAAAGAATAGCTTTGGACATTGCTGGGCCGTTTCCAGAAAGTGATAATGGAGGCAAGTACATGTTGGTAGTAATGGATTACTTCACTAAGTGGGTCGAGATTTACGCACTTCCAGACCAGAAGGCGGCCACCGTTGCAGATAAGTTGATCCAAGAATATATCAGCCGATTTGGAGTGCCTTTGGAGATCCATAGTGACCAAGGCAGGAACTTCGAAAGCGATTTATTCCAAGGAATATGTGATAGACTAGGTATGAAGAAAACAAGGACTACGGCTTATCATCCGCAATCGGATGGTATGGTAGAACGAATGAATAGAACAGTTGGCAAGTATTTGACAAAGATGGTGTCCGATCATCAGCGAGACTGGGACCAATATCTCCCGTTCTTCACAATGGCCTACAGATCTGCTGTTAATGAATCAACAGGCCAGACACCAGCCAAAGTTCTATTCGGACGCGAGATGCGACTACCTTGTGATCTAGAGTTTGGGTGTCGACCTGGAGAAGATGTAGCAGGTGAAGATTATGTGATCGAATTACGAAGAAGAATGGACGATGTACACGAGTTGGTCCGTTCCCATCTCCAGATCGCTAGTGACCGAATGAAGAAACGGTACGATACGCAAGCCGAAAAGGGGTGTTTTAAGAAGAACGATAAAGTCTGGCTTTATAACCCCAAAAAGCGAAAAGGTTGTTCTCCCAAATTGCAGCAGTTTTGGGAAGGTCCATACCTCATTATGGAGAAGATCAATGATGTTATTTACCGAATAAGCAAGATTCCGAGAGGAAAGCCGATGATAGTACACCATAACCGGCTGGCGTCTTTCGAGGGTGACCACGACGTAGATGAAGAAGTGGAAGTAAACCAAGTCCAAGATGTGTCTGACCTCACGTTTGAGGAATTCATGGGTGCCTATGGAGGTACCGGTAAAGCAAGACATGGTGTTACCACTGAAGAAAGGCAAGATCTACTCGCGCTTCCCGATGACTACTCACTGGCCCTTACCATCCCGGCCAGTATCAAAGATGCACCAGGGTTGGCATCCGTCTTTCGAAGGAAGTTTGGTCGAGCTGCAGAACTTCAATGCCAAGTGCCAGCTCCTGGTAAAACCTTGAAACTTCAAGATGCATCACGTTACCTTTTCTACCTGGTAACAAAAGACACTGCCCGTGACCAACCTACCTACCGAGATGTATGGGAAGCCTTACTTCAGTTGAGAGAGCACGTACTAGAGTCCGACGTGCAAAAGTTAGCCATGCCAAAGTTGGAGTGCCGCCAATTAGATTGGAGGGTTATACGAAACATGGTGGAGGAAATCTTTAAAGACACCGAAGTCCAGGTGTTAGTCTGTTGCAATCCGCATAGTTACTGCTGCGGAGAGAAAACCGTCCCTTGTCATTTCTATACAAACTGGAAGTTGTAAAAGAGGGTCCAGTTGCCGATATCAGCATGTCGTTCCAGTTCCAGTCCCGACAAGGTTCCAGGAGGAACCATCTTTTAAGAGGGGGGCAATGTTACGATTTTAAATGTTATGGCATATAGAACTGTAAATATTTTATGACTAATTCTTTTTTATTGATTCTCGTAATTTGTAGGTCAAAATATACCTGAGCTTAGCTACCAGTTGTTTACCAGAAATCTCTAGACACTAATTTTAGTGAGTCATCCACGTCTCGAGGTTGAAAAAACGAGTCGAGCGCCTTCACCAAAATACGAGATTATTCAAGAAGTCCGCCGAATTCTCTGGATGACAACAGTTGTGTATATAAATGAAAGATTTTTATTTGGCAGTCAGTTATAAGAAGCTCGCGAACCGCGATATTTAAATGTAACGAAACGTTAATAAATTATTTGTAATTAGGATTAATAAAGACTTTAATAAATTCGTAATTAGTTATCGTGAGTTTTAATAAATTAGAATATAGACAATAAATTAGAATAAAGACAAATAAATTAGAACTATATAAATATATAACAATATTCAGCATAATTCTACTTCAAATTTCTCATACGCAACTGCAACCAAATCAACTCCTAGATCAACTTTTCCAAAGAGGGATCAAGCCATAGTATTGCATTTCGATGAACATCTATAATTGTTCGATTACGCCAAGGTAGTAGGTGAAGCTATTGGTCCCAAACAAATCCTATTCGTATCCAGAATATCCAATAACAGAATTTATATATATTTAACTAATTCAGAACTCGTCGACAAACTTCTAAAATCTTATCCGATTTTGACAATAGGAAACTCTGATGAATGTTCGCAGGCTAGTCTCCTCCACAAAAAGAATAATATTATCCAATATATCGATATGTATACCACACGACCTTGCAGATAATGCTACAAAAGAACTTGGGCTCTAACTGGCCTCCCCCGTCTCATTTTTAAGAGCAGGCATCCCCGGCAATAAATATTCACACATAATTAGCTTTAAATCAATATAAGGTTGAATGTTCGAATAAATGAACTTTGATGGAACACAAGGCAAATATCGAACACAGTAGTTAATCAAATCTTGCCCAAGTACTTTCGATCACAAGATCATCCTCAGGGGCATTTCGACAGTTGTGGCCTATCCAGCAGTAATAGAATGTTATAAATGTAAATTGGGACATAACAAATACACTAAACAAAGACAAACAAACACTTTAAAATTTAAGAAATGGAGAAGCTACATTTTATATAGAAGCCGGAGACATAATGAAGGCGATCATTAGCTTCAGAATCATTATCTTTAGAAGGCAATCGTATGTTTTTACCTCTGATGACAATTTTAATCTGCAAACTTCATTAGTTATCCCATTCGAACTTAATAAAAACAGAATATTTTTATCTACAGACAAAATGAAATGCTACATATGCAAGAAGTCAGGGCATAGTGCTTCAAATTGTCCCAATCCTCCACCCAATTATATAGCATCCCAGCCTCAGCCTTTAACATCAACCCAGATAACAGACCCCTCACCACCACAGTCTTTTATACAACCCGCAACATTACCACATATGTCTCCTTCAGAACTAAACAATTCCATAATGACTAAAACGCCCACACATAAACGTGGTCACTCCGAAATCGAGAGCAAAAGTGAGTAGACTGATATTCCCGATAATATTTCGGTCGCAAATCCGTCCGAGGACAACATCATGTCTCCCCCTAATAGAGACATAAAGAAACCAAAAAAGAAACCCAGAACAAGTTCACCGTCAGAACGTTACCTTTCCGATTTAACAAAAGACGCTATCAAAGAAGCCTTTAAGCAAACCTCAGAATCAATTCTAACTAAGATAACTACTATTCTGACAGCTTACAACCATCCCAATCCTTCCAATTCAGCTCCTATTAATACTAACACCATGCGAAGACTAATTCAATGGAACTGCGATGGCTTTTACCCCAGACTAGAATATTTACAAAAACTCATATCGGACTGCTCGCCCAAGTTTATCTGTCTTCAAGAAACTAATTTCACCAAAAATCACAACCCCTATCTAAAAATCTACACTAGCTACATTTTCCTAAGACTTACACACCTACTAATAAGTGGAGCTCATCTATTTTTGTTTCCAACGAGATCTTCTATCAAGAGTTTGACTTACACACAAGTCTAGAAGCAATTGCGATAACTGCATGGTGTCCCAACAAAATAGTGATTTGTTCTATATAAATTCCCCCAAACTATAACTTATTCAGCTCAGAACTAAACGACCTCATAAAACAACTACCAAACCCTTTCATCTTAGTTGGGGACTTTAACGCTCACAGCACAACATGGGGTTCCCAGCGCAGTTTTCTTAAAGAAAACAATCTAATAGATGCAGCACAGTCGGGATTCAGACCCAATCGAAGTACGATGAATAACCTGGTACTTCTCAAAACAAAAATAACCCAAGCTATATCAAATAAAAATGTCATCGTCACAGTTGCCTTAGACTTGAGAGATCATACAAAGTAGTCGCAACCGGAAAACATCTACATCACATATCTCACAAAATGAAGTCCCCCAAGAATCAGTTCCCAGCCCCTCACTATTCCTTCTTAGCATTAACGATATAAAATCTCTTGTTCTTCCTCCAATAGAATACTCAATATATGCAGATGATCTTGTGCTTTATTGCCAAGGTAAAGTTACAAGAAGCACATGCTCTTTACTCCAAAACACTCAACAATGGTCGATAAACACAAATTATTAGGAGTACCTAATATTCGATACAAGACTTACATGGAGACATCAGATACAGAAGACAAAAACAAACTGCCTAAATAGAATCAATATCTTAAAAACTCTAGCTCACCATCAATGGGGGACAGAAGAGAAAGTTCTATTAAGAATTTACAGAACATTGATCCGTTCTAGGTTGGATTACGGAATCATTCTCTACATATCTGCTTCCAATACTTACCTTAAATGTCTGAATACAATTCACAACACTTCTTTACGCATTAACCTCGGTGCCTTTAAATCAACTCTTTCTGATGAAAGTCTTTATATCGAATCTTCAGAACCTCCACTTTTTATAAGACGGCAACGTCTACTTTTGTCTTACTTCTCTAGAATTTCTGCCAATCCAAAAAACCCAGTAATTAAACTAATCAATACTCCCCATCTTGTCCCAGATAGTCACCCTCGAGCACATTCTCTCTCACAAATTTTAAAAACTTTACTAAAAGACACAGACCTAAAAGTCACAACTCCGTTTACACGTCCAGAATTCCCCCGTGGACCAAAAAGCTACCTACTGTAATCAGCTTGAACCGATACAAAAAAGAAGAAACGACCAGAACTCTCTTGGTACAAGCAGAAGAACATACGGGTTTTGAAAAACATACAGACACAGCGTTATGACAAAATTCTCTACACAGATGCCTCCAAAGAAGAACAGGCCGTCGGTTGTGCTGTCAGTACCTCAAACACAATAGTAGCGTCACATCGGATTTCTACAAGATACAGTACACACACAGTCGAACTGTATGAAATACTCAAGGCATTAGACTCGCCCATTGCTAATGAGAAATCACTAGCAACATGAACCGACTCTCTCTCCGCCATTGACTCAATCAGAAATATATACTCCATACATCCTATTGTACAGTATCTGCCAACAACAGTCAAAAAATGGTGTTTCAGCAGCTATCATCTGGATACCATCCCATGTTGATATCAATTGAAATGAGAATGCTGATCATGCAGCAAAACTGGCCAGCTCCTTAGAAAATATGGAAAACATACAACTTCACCAAGATCTAAAGGCCAGTATCAAAACCAACGTCCTAAGCACTTGGCAAACACACTGGAATATGCCAAATACAAAACTACGCACAATTCAACCAACTGTTACCTCCTTCACCATGCCTCAAATGAGCAGAAAAGACAATATCATTATCATAAGGCTCAGAATAGGTCACACTCGTCTTACTCATGGATATCTAATATCTTCTGAAAACCATCGTCACTATGAACATTGTAATGAGTCCTTAACAGTCCAGCA